>AYEL01082333.1:0-80693 GCA_000484575.1 Olivierus martensii | reverse complement strand
ATAAACGATATTTGAATAGAACCTTTAGGTTCTAGAACAATAGCACAAAATTTATAAATTTATATGACGTATAATTTACACAGATATAACAGGAGTAATATACATAACATTAATAACATATTAATATTAACAGATAGATAATAACGTATAATTAATAACATAAACAGTAACGTAGTATAAATAATAACATTGTATAATATAGTAAAACATAAATAATAAGATTGTATATAATACGAGTATTAAAAGTAAATAGATACGTATAAGAAGAACATAGTATAAGTATCTACAATTAGGAGTACATAATCAAAATCTGCAGCAAACCATGTCCTGCATTGTATTATAAAATTATACAAAAATATATAACATTGTCATAGTGTGTATAAAAGTTCATACCATATTATGGGTGCACCATTTCCAGGACGGAGGGAGTTCGACTGGGCCGCTGTCGTTAATGAGTTGGTCGCCCGTTCTTCTTCGCTCTATATGTATTGACTCCAGGGTGGTCAAGCCTTTTTTTATCATGGGTATGTTTCAACAGTTCCACATTATTCCACTGTATATTAGCGTATATTTTATAAATTTTGTGGTATTGTTCTAGAACCTAAAGGTTCTATTCAAATATCGTTTATATATTCTGGAATGTTTCGTTTAAACTATGTGGTTATTGTATGGTACTGAAGAGGGGCATATTAAGCCCGAAAACGTTATACCAATGAAAAATTTATATTTGCTATTTAGTGCTGTTTTATTTACTTATTTAAGAATGTAAGCAAGTAGTTTACTTTATTATAATAATGGCACCGTAGCATAATTAATAAATAATCATTAATTTGGCAGTTTAATTCTAAAAGTAGGATAGAATAGGAATATTTGGATATTATAACATACATGTAAGTTCTAGAATTAAAATTATGGAATATTGTTCAAATTGAATTGTTTCTACTAAAGTTTTAAAAATGTTCCACTCATTGATGTCATATGGTTATAAAGCATTTATATATATTTCAATGTACAGTTCAGTGCAAAAAGTTTTTCCTCTGTCTCATAGTAGCTGTGCTTGCCGGAAGTTGATCGGTTGCACAATCAGGTACTTGTAGTGAGAATCAAGTTAAATCAGAATGGACCTGTCCCTTCTGAATGAAAATAGGGTGGCAGGTATATGCATGGGATGTGCTCGTCACGTGCTTTCTCCTGACAAGAACAAGCGATAGCGGCTCACAGCAGCATCGTTAAAGCCTCGGTCTACTGTCTTGAATAGCCGAGTTCGATTCCAATCTAGAAAAATATTTTTTTTTGTTCTTTATCGCGTTTTCAATTTCGTTTAAATTTTGAACATTGCATATAAAGAACACCACAGATTAAAATGTTTTTCTGACAAATGTGCAATTCAATCTGTTCATTTGAGAATAAGAAAACTTTTCGTGTTAATTATCCTGCCCTTTACGACTTAAAAATTCGAATAAAAAGTGCGGCTTATATTCGATGTAATACAGTATTTGACCTATAGGGTTTTGTTTATACCGCGGTATTCTATTACCCTTTTCTCCATCTGTATAAATAATATAATGTCAAGAAGACTCTCTGTATGAGCTTATATGTTTATTCTGTTATTGTTTATGTTGATAATTTTTTAATTTTAAATATGTTCTGTTCTATTACGCATAATTCGTTTGTAGTTCTTTTTTAAAATCTGTTGTTCAACTGATGATAGTATCAAATATACTGAACCGGTGAGCTTAGCCCCTACGAGGTAGGTACAAAACTTTATGGAACCGACTGTACATCTATCGTCAAATAAGAACAGACTTCTCAAAGCGACCTTTCTTTTCGGTCGCCGGGAGATCAGCATGAGCCATCTAGTACTGCAAGTAATGCGCTCCTAGCTGCTTCATCGCTATGGGATTCATTTGATTCCAAGGTTAAACTGCACAACGGTAAAACACAGTGCGACATCCGATGCACTTATCGAAGTTCAGAGATATATGGGAGAGGTTCTGCTGCCTCGTTCTGCCGATCCACTACAGTACTGGAAAAAAAAAAACGAAAGAAGGTACCCAAGTCTGTCACTATTGGCAAAAAAATATCTCAGTTTGGCTACTTCAGTGCCAGCTGAACGAATATTTTCTAACACAGGGCAAATTATAAATAAACAAAGGAATAAACTGTCTGGGAATATTGTTGATAAAATTGTTTTTTTGAACATCAATAGTGTGTAAGATGGTTTCTTATTTTTCATTTATATTATTTCGTTTGTTTTTCACTTCAGTTCGAGTTTTCGTCAATAAAAGAAAATTATTCTATATACCAAATGCTGTATACCACGAGTTATTTGTTTTTTGTTAATAAATATTGTTAATAATAACAGTTATTTGTTAATAAAAACGAATTACTGGAGTGACCGTGTTTCTTCCGAAATCTAGGTTGTAATCTCTATTTGGAGCCGTAACTGTTTATTCTGGTTATGAATGACGGTAAAGCTTCACCTGATGGAGTGTACAATAACATACGAACCTTATCATAAATATTATCAAGATTCTCATATTATAAAGGTTTCCTTAGTGGAAACAAGGAGAGAATACTTTCAATGCTTTATAGAACATACTTAAAATTCTATGTAAAATTATGTAGTTTTTTACATATATGTAGTTATTTAAAAAACTACATATTATGTATTTTACATATATGTAGTTATTTAAAAACAAGAATATAATTCTTCGTCTTGAGCATGAAAATACTTTTTGCAAGTTCCGCTAGATGGAAGGAAACTCTAACTTTCTCGAGTTTTGACGTCATCCGTTCGAGCTGTTCGAACTGAGCTCAAGCACAACACTAATAAAATGGCCATCTGTGTTCCGTCACCATGGCAAGTGATATTTAATTTTGGCAGCCAGTTATTTGTTAATAAAAACGAATTACTGGAGTGACCGTGTTTCTTCCGAAATCTAGGTTGTAATCTCTATTTGGAGCCGTAACTGTTTATTCTGGTTATGAATGACGGTAAAGCTTCACTCCGGTGAGCTTAGCCCCTACGAGGTAGGTACAAAACTTTATGGAACCGACTGTACATAGGATGATGTTTTCATGATAATAAATAACGAACAGGTCACATAACAAAAGTAAATAAAAATCCATATAGTATCAAAGTAAAACTAGACCAGAGATTCTTGGTATCCTTAATCAATGGTGTCATTCAAATTAATTAACAACCTATCTAAATTTTGCTAATATATCTGTAACCAAAAATTTTTTTGTATATTTTAACAACCAATTCGGGCGAACCGGTAAAATATTTTATTATTTATTAAACGCATAAAGCAAATATTTAATAATTTTAAATTTGCAAATGGTTTCATTCAATATATAATTATATTTTATTAACAGTTAACTTCGGGGTGAAGATAAACAGCTGCATTCCAAATGAAAACGCTGGTAGCAAAATAGTAAGTACAGCAGGAGAATGTATGGAGTTCTGTGACGAAACTCCCGGTTGCAAATCTGCAGATTACATCGTTCCTGACCAAGAATGCTGGTTGAATGCGGTAGACGAAACACAAGCAGAAATTCTTCCTAATTGCAACACGTTCTTGAAGCCACCCCGGGAAATTTGGTTCTTAGCTTTCAACTGCACTTGCCCATAACATATTTGAAAAAATATAATTTGCTTGCGTTAAGTTCCCCTGATTGTTGAAACGAAATCTAAACATGAATTTCTTATATCAAAATAACGAAAAATGTTCTTATAAACATAGGCGCAAAAATTCCTCATTTAAGAGAAATAGGTGCATTTTTATAGTAGTACCTTTTTCAAGGAAAACCAACATTGGCATCATAATCTAAAATGGAAAACACAAGAAAATGTTAAACTACAATTGCCAATTTTGTTTCTCAATTTATTTTATTAATTAAATATATGTTTCCTTTACGATCTTTAAAAAACACTACTTTAAAAATTTGTATATTTCTCTTAAATGTGCGATTTTGGCTTATATTTACTGTCCGACCAGCTTAGCCGCCCACCATCGACGCGAGTACGCGTGCGCTAACTGAACGAGTCCAGTGACAAAATAGGGACCAAGTACGCGTGCACTAACTGAAATCCACTGACAAAATAGAGATGACAATCTCACATGGATGTTTTCAAACGCAAGATAACTGAAGTTGAATGGAAGCTTATTGTAAGCGTGTGCTAACTGAACGAGTCCAGTGACAAAATAGGGATGACAGGTTTGCGTGCACTAACTGAACGAGTCCAATGACAAAATAGGGAGGACAGCTTCCTCTTCCGATCTGAATGAGTCCAGTGACAAAATAGGGATGACAGCTTTGCATACATTGGATGTTTTCAAACCGCAAGAAAAAATTATCATCAAATTACTGTCCGTCCAGGTTAGCTGCGACCATCGACGCAAGTATGCATGCGCTAACTGAACAAGTCCAATGACAAAATAGGACAAGTACGCGTGCACTAACTGAAATCCACTGACAAAATAGAGATGACAATCTCACATGGATGTTTTCAAACGCAAGATAACTGAAGTTGAATGGAAGCTTATTGTAAGCGTGTGCTAACTGAACGAGTCCAGTGACAAAATAGGGATGACAGGTTTGCGTGCACTAACTGAACGAGTCCAATGACAAAATAGGGAGGACAGCTTCCTCTTCCGATCTGAATGAGTCCAGTGACAAAATAGGGATGACAGCTTTGCATACATTGGATGTTTTCAAACGCAAGATAACTGAAGTTGAATGGAAGTTTATTGTAATGTCTAACAACACAAGATAACTGAAGTTGAATGGAAGTTTATGGTAATGTCGAATGCTAAATGATTAGTTTCGACGTTGAAAATAGTATATTTAACAGAACTTAATATAATATATTAATTCCCGTCATTATAATGACTGCGACTCTCCCTTTCGCGTTTGAACTCATCCACCTCAGCTAGGCGCAGCTTTCATAGAATTGCCAATTTTGTTTCTCAATTTATTTTATTAATTAAATATATGTTTCCTTTACGATATTTAAAAAACACTACTATAAAATTTTGTATATTTCTCTTAATGTGCGATTTTGGTTTATATTTACTGTCCGACCAGCTTAGCCGCCCACCATCGACGCGAGTACGCGTGCGCTAACTGAACGAGTCCAGTGACAAAATAGGGACCAAGTACGCGTGCACTAACTGAAATCCACTGACAAAATAGAGATGACAATCTCACATGGATGTTTTCAAACGCAAGATAACTGAAGTTGAATGGAAGCTTATTGTAAGCGTGTGCTAACTGAACGAGTCCAGTGACAAAATAGGGATGACAGGTTTGCGTGCACTAACTGAACGAGTCCAATGACAAAATAGGGAGGACAGCTTCACATGGATGTTTTCAAATGCAAGATAACTGAAGTTGAATGGAAGTTTAATGTAATGTCCTTCGCATATGGATGTTTTCAAACGCAAGATAACTGAAGTTGAATGAAAGTTATTGTCAAACCGCAAGAAAAAATTATCATCAAATTACTGTCCGTCCAGGTTAGCTGCGACCATCGACGCAAGTATGCATGCGCTAACTGAACAAGTCCAATGACAAAATAGGACAAGTACGCGTGCACTAACTGAAATCCACTGACAAAATAGAGATGACAATCTCACATGGATGTTTTCAAACGCAAGATAACTGAAGTTGAATGGAAGCTTATTGTAAGCGTGTGCTAACTGAACGAGTCCAGTGACAAAATAGGGATGACAGGTTTGCGTGCACTAACTGAACGAGTCCAATGACAAAATAGGGAGGACAGCTTCCTCTTCCGATCTGAATGAGTCCAGTGACAAAATAGGGATGACAGCTTTGCATACATTGGATGTTTTCAAACCGCAAGAAAACTGAAGTTGAATGGAAGTTTATTGTAATGTCGAATGCTAAATGATTAATTAAAATTGAATGGAAGTTTTTTTCAAATGCAAGATAACTGAAGTTGAATGGAAGTTTAATGTAATGTCCTTCGCATATGGATGTTTTCAAACGCAAGATAACTGAAGTTGAATGAAAGTTATTGTCAAACCGCAAGATAACTGAAGTTGAATGGAAGTTTATTGTAATGTCGAATGCTAAATAATCAGTTTCGACGTTGGAAATCATATATTTAACAGAACTTAATATAATATTAATTCCCGTCATTATACTGACTGCGACTCTCCCTTTCGCGTTTGAACTCATCCACCTTAGCTAGGCGCAGCTTTCATGGACAGACATTTCCACGTATTTATCAAAAGTTTTTTTTGTTACTTTGATGTAAGAAATTCGTGGTTTGATTTTGTTCCATCATTAAGGAGCATCCTGTATATTAATTTCAATATTAATCGTTAAATTTTGTAATTGTTAATAAAAATGAAAATAAAATGCTTTATTGTTCTATCATAGTTATTTTTTTTCTCAACAGATGGCACCACATTCCATTCTATTAGAACACTCACGAAGATATTCACCAAAATGGATTATTACTCGGATCCAAGATCACTCCCATTTTTCGTATTCAGCACAACAAATTTCGAGAGTTAATCTCCAACTGTGAGTGGTTATTTAACTCGTTCTTACGACGGATTAGTTCTCGAACGCATGCGCATAATCAGCCAATTCAGTAAACAAGATGGATGACTGAATTGTGAATTTGTAGAAGACTTCTCGCTTTAACAAGGGTTAAAAGAAAATAGTTTTTTTTTTTTTTCAGAAAAAGGCAACCTCGATAAATATATTCAGTAAGAAATAATGATATTGATGTACTAAATAGAGATATCGTTTGTATAATGTTGTGGTTCGTTCGCTAGCTGAGAAATTTCACAATGAACTTAGCTTTAATAGTGAAAGAAACAATTATCTGCCACCTATTCTTCCATGCTTCTTGTTTTAACGATTGGTTACTAAATTTTTTATTTTCTAATATAATTTATATTTTTCTATTAATTCTAATAACAATTCCTTATCGAAATTTGAATAATTTTTCTTAATAAAATCTATTCTGATCACCATGCTGAAAACATTGCGACAACACAGAATCTTTGCGCATCAAAATACGCGCACCAAATCACGTGATACAATTCAACAAATCAAAACTATTCTTACAAACCGGCAAAAATTAAACACTGATCGAATAATCCGGTTCAGAAAATGTTGATGAATACGAAAAAAAATAATCGGAGTTCGCGATTCGATTTATACGATCTTCGAATTGATACTTGGTTGGTGAATACGGCCGTAAGTAACGGGGCGAAATAAGCCCTGTGACAGGCTGCTCATCCCTGCGGAAGGGTCACTCAGATTGTGAAGGACGGGCAACGAGATACGTAATCTGTATTAATGAATCATATTTCAAACTTCCTAAATTTTATTTGTCATACGACACAAAATTCTAAATATTTTCAATTTTTTTCGAAAATGGCAAAGATTGTTTAAAGTACTATAATAATTTTTCAATGGTTCAAACATTCGAAAAACATTTAAAAAGATGTTTTCCTTAATATTTTGGACTGAATAGCGATAAATTATAGTAAAGCTATCTCAATTAAAGTTATTGGATATTCATTCTAGCTTGAATGTTTGGTTTCTAGCGCGGTCACCAGGGGAGAAAGCTACGAATGTGCAATCCGGTTATAGAAGACATGACCCACGCTGACAAATCAAAAACGACGAGAGTTTAAACAGAAACCGTACAAATTTGTGTAAATTTCTATATGAAACGTTATAACTAACAATAAAAATAAAAACTCAATTTTGAAAAAAATTAACTTTTTTAAATAAAATGAATTATACGGCGGGAAAAAAAATAACTTTTTAAAATAAAATGAATTATACGGTGGATGATCGATTAACGAACAGTTCGGATTTCGAACAAATCGGATAACGAACTTTCGCGTAAGATTTTTAAGTTCGGACAACGAACACATATTCGGATAACGATCATCTCACAGAACAAACTATGGGACCCGCGGAATGACAGGTCGGCCGGATGGCCGCGTGGTGAAGCTCTGGATTACCACCCTGGAGGATCCGTTTCCCATACCCCCAATTTTTCAGGAGGGGTCCGGGCCCGGCCCATTGAACTCCATCCTTCAACCATCCGTTGACCCTATCATGGTTGTTGGCCAGCCTGTGATGGGCTCTATAAGTGGCCGCCGCCAGATAGATGGGCGAATATCCTCATGGGATATCCTCATGTAATAGAGTGCATAATAAAATAAAAATAGGACAGGTCCAAGTTAACTTCCTCACATAGTTTGATAACCTTCTGCTAAATGTGCTGTTTTGGTTTTATAAGTTGTCATTTCGTAGATAAGCAGTTTTAGTAATTTTGAATTTTGTTGTCAGAAGAGATTGCTAAAACCTAATAATTAGGAATCTATTTTAATAAAGTATTAAAATAAGTACCTAATTATTATTTTTTTACCTAATTATTTATTTATCTATGTATTACATATTTTATTTTAGAATTTATTATCAGTTAGCCACTTAATTGGGCCAAAATGGATTAGTCCCAACATGTCTTAATTAAGCGGAATTGACTGTAAATATTGTTAGCAGAAATACAACAATTTTTTTTATTAATTGTAATAATTAACATTTCTGGTCTTCAATAATCCTCTTCAGCTGCATTTCATAAATTTATTATGTTATATCAAAAATGTAACTATTTATTGGATTGATGCATAATTCCGTAGCATTCTGATGTGGCCTGCAACACTGCAATGCTTGTTCATTTGTTTACCGTTTTTACATTGTCACTGTTTACTTTGGAGTGCTGTGTGAGGCTGCCGCAACATGGCGCTGTCGTCGAGTGTTGCTGTTCGACGGTCAGCGGTCAGTCCTGACACCAGAGGAAGATTATAGTGATTCCTCAACACTAAAAATAAAGTGAATTGTCAGAATGTCGGCGTGAGTTTATCGCATATTTATTTATGGTCCGAGCAGTCTTTAGGCCTAGCGTGGTTAAGAGACACAGAGGTCCAGGTCGAAGGAGAGACACTCAGACAAGAGGTATATTAACATAAACAATAGCAATAGCATTTATTTACAAAGTAGCAAGTTAAAATGATTACAAATGATAAATGAAACAAAGGAAATGATTTGAATCTATAAGAACTCCTAACTAATTTGGGTATATTAATGAGAATAATTTTGCGAATGTGCTAACGGTTGGTGAATGTAAATAAAGGGCGAACGTACTAATGGTTCGTTAGTTATGCAGTCGGCAGTCGGGTTGACTTAAGTATCGCTCCTCAAGCACTACATACCTGGACAAGTGTCCTGGATGAGTCGGACTTGGAACTCATTCTTCAAGGGAGGACTGGGTTATCTCCCTGGCTGGTAATCCAAAAGACACACCGAGTCTGCCGTCTTATTGAGACTCATTGAACTCATCTGACAACTCATCATCGACTCAGCCTCTCCCCTCACTTTTTATCTGTTGACAAGGGAGAGCTCATGAGTCAGTCTTGACATCCATTCAGATGTCGAAATCTTAGCTGTTACAAGGAGAGTTCCTCGTTGGCTGTCCGACATCTTTATTGTTTTAGTTCCTCGTCCAGGCAGTTGCCAAACTGACTGTTTAGATTAAAATGAATCAGAAAGGAAGGTAAGTCAGCATTTCCTTTGCTTTTGAGATAAAATTTGGGTGAAATTAATATTTTACAAAAATTAAATAATATAATATTCTTGACAAATAAATTGATTAAATTATACAATTGGAATAATATGAAAATTGACACAATTTTCATGATAAATACAAAAGAATTAATTCGTTAAATATGGTGACAAAATGGTGGGTCCCCTGGACCTCACAGTTGTCTTGTGAAATATGAGCTGTCAGCGAAATTGTTACAAATGATTATTATTTCTTTGCTGTTGAAGATGGAGTGTCAGGTCGAGAAAAAGGAACATTTCCGACATATTCTGCTGTACGAGTTTAACAGAGGTTCAAGTGCAGTAAATGCGGCTAGGAACATCTGTGAAGTGTACGGAACTCAAAACCAACAGATTTCTACAGATGGAGGATCCAAAAACTACCCCAACGTTGGCAGGAAGTTATCGACAATGACGGAGATTACATTGTTGAATAGTTGCTTGCTTGATTTGGTCAAATTTTTAACTGAATTTTAACTGAATTTCATAAATAAAGCACTAAACAAACTTAATAAACCTATATTTAAAATGCTACGGAATTATGCATCAACCCAATATATTCCCCTCCAAAATCCAACTCCACATCCTTGTTGTGGTGGTAACAGGGGTTGGGAATTCAAGCTGAACTTCCTCCCTTGGCTAAAGAAGCTCTGGTACTATCCATACTAAGATGTAAGGATCGTGCTGAGAATTGAGTGGCACTGGGGTAATAAAAGAAGCAGTGTTCCGAACGATTCCTTCAAGGAATCGTTCGGAACACTGCTTCTTTTATTACCCTGCTTCTTTCGGAACACTGCTTCTTTTATTACCCCAGTTAGGCACTTGGCAAAACCTTGTCGTAGTAGCCTTCTACCCATATTGGAGGATAACTGGGTGGTGACTCTTTTTTGTCTTCTCCAGTAAGTATTTGTCGCAAACACTTCATAATTTACTATCTGGCCAACTTGCAAGGACTAGGTCCTTGCGGGTTCTCGGACCCCATCCCCAATCCCGTGGTTTCTATACGATCGACCGAAATAGTTGTATTCACTTTCAATTGCCATCCAGTGAGTCGAGGTAAGTCATCAGTAAAGAACTCCATCGTGATAATGTAACCAAACTTTAATTTACTATTAAAAATTATTAACACCTTTGTTACAGCAATATTTAGTAAGCACGTAAAATCCACAGTCCTCTAATCCAGTCTCTCACTCCTTCTTCCATCACTTTTATAGCACAAACAGCCAACAGACCAACACTGAAGAGAAAGACGCCAACACAACTTGACACTAGAGGACGGATCCATCACATCAATCCAACCGTCGACTTTAAGTTCGAACTATTTTACATAACTTCGCATTATATTTAAAACTGTAACAAACTCAAGTTAAATAAAAATTCTTTTTCAAAGATGATAATCATTATTACAAAACAAAACATTAATTTACTCTTAGCTATAATTATAATTAAATAAACTTTAAACAAAATTATGATGTCCCCAACGGTACTGACGTCACCAAACAAGATGGCGATTGGCAAACTTCACTATGCCTCAAGGTAAGAAAAATTGGTTTTTCTTTTTTCTTTGCCTCCTTAAACTAGAATCCCCACAAACTGACCTCATTATTTAAAATCATTGATAACAGTAATTGTAAATAAGGATTTTCATCGTAAATAATCATTGCGATAAGTACAGATCATCGTAACTCAGATTGTGGTAAGTCAGGGATTCCCTTGTATTTAACTCTTTGCGAATTAGGATTAGCTATTCACATAAATCTTTGATGTGGAATATCTTAGCTTTTATAATTTAAATTCATATACTCAATGCAATTCTGTTTATGATACAGGTTTTTTCCAGTCCCAATTAATGTTAAATTGTCTGTCCATGAAAGCTGCGCCTAGCTAAGGTGGATGAGTCCAAATGCGAAAGGGAGGGTCACAATCGCAATTATAGAAGAAGTGTGTAAACTCTGTATTTCATTACTGACAGTGATTCAACAATTGATTCAGAGTGTGATGAGAAAGGTTATTAATTAAAGGTAAAATATTTACTAAAAAATATATATCATTATTTTTTATTCCGGATGTATATAATGATTATATTTTATTAGATAAAAATTATTGAATTAATATTATATTAGGTTCTGTTAAATATACTATTTCCAATGTTGAAACTAATCATTTAGCATTTGACATTACAATAAACTTCAATTCAACTTCAGTTATCTTGCGTTTGAAAACATCCATGTGCGAAGCTGTCATCCCTATTTTGTCACTGGATTTGTTCAGTTAGCACATGTGTACTTGTGTCGATGGTTGCAGCTAAGCTGGACAGACAGTAGTAGGATATTATTACAAATATTACATATAATAAAAAAAGATATACCTGTTATAGTTGAATTTACTACATAATCTTTTGCAGCTTGAGATAAACCAATATATCCTGTCTGAAATGAAACAAAAAAAATTATTAAGATACAAATAAAAATCAAAATAAATATAAAATACAAATGTTAAACAAAATATATGCTTTAATTATTATTAATTCTAAATAAACAAGCTTTGTCAAAATCATTGAAAATTTTGTATTATATATTATTAAAAAAATTCTTTTAATTCTTTTTATTTAAAAAGGATTAAAGAATTTTTACATATTAGCTGATTAATTAGTGGATTAATTTTTACATATTATATACTAGCAAAAGCATCTGGTATTGCTTGAATAAGTTTATTATAAAAATCCAACTCCAACTTTACATAACTACTAAAAATGCATATTTCAGAAAGAAGAAACTATTTATTAACACATATTTTTAATTGCTTATAAAGTTATCTTCATCTATTATTACATTTATTTTAATATTCTTGATGTTTGAACTTTCATATAAAAATTTCACATGTTAACTATTTTTTAAAATAAAAACTTAATGATAAAAATATAAAATAAAAACAAAAACTATTTGTTGTATACTTTGCAATAAAATATTAATTTATTAATATTCTCATTTCTCTAAATAGAAATCAGATATCTTATTTGTAGATATCTTAGTGTTTCCAAATTCCTGACATTTTGGAACCTTCAGGATTCGAGAAAGGAAAATCATAAAAACCTAAATTATCAAGCCAAATTTTAGCCCTTGGAACCGTAAACGGAATAATTTTAATGATTTGAAATAATTTGGAACTAATTAGCACCTCTTCGTAATTAGAATAATTATTAATTTTACAAATCAATGAGTGGTGCCATCTTAGGTTTTTATCATTAATTTAGGTTTATTTGGATATAGTTCCCTTGAAGTTAGTACTATTATTATTTAAAAGGGAAATCATATTTCCTGAGAATTCCCAAAATAATCTTTTTTTTATTTAATTTTCATCAATCATCTGTAATAATGGCTATAACAGTAAATACTCTATTAATAAACAGAAAAGCCATAGAGAAAGTGGGGCAACTTGGGGTTGGTAGCCCTGGCAGTCTTTCAGAGGTTTTGAGACACTCCTATATGTAAAAAGTGAATGCAAAAACTTAGTAAATAAAATTTCCAAAATGGAGATTGACCGGAATTTCATGACTAGTGCATCTCTTGCCCTGAACGCTAAACAGGGGTCACTACATTATCATTTTGACTAGGTTTCAGTTATTGTGCTTGGTGACCACAATCTCAGCCGCCGAAAGCTGGTCACCTAGCACAGGTTTTCCTGTGGTACACAACGAGTTTTTACATATATCACTCGATGTATTAACATTCACAATTTCATTTAAATATTTTATTTATTAAATTAAACATTAATAAAAAAACAAATGCAAATATTATTGGTTTGAAAATTAAAAAGTACTTCAAATAATTTTCATTTGTCATTTTTAAATGAAACTTTAAGAAACATAGAACATTAATTGCCCGATCAGACAGTCGTGATCTTCGCTTTATAATAAATATACTTAATGTGGAAAGATTTTTCATTTTCTGATGTGATATTGAAATATAATATTAGCAGTGCAAGTGGTTTCAGTTATATTTCAGGTTCTCTCAAAATATAAACAATGTAATTAATGCAAACTTTATCTATCCAAACTTATAGTGAGTTTTTACGTGTATCAATCACACTATGTATTAACATATATCACAATCATCAACTGCAAACAAACTGATAGAATGTCGTTGGTAGTATCGACAGTCACTTTGTGGAATGGCTTCATTGTGTAGGACAGAAACAGTTTGTGTTTAAACAGAGAAATATTTATTTTCACAACCCAGGATTTGATTACAATATCATATTAAGATAAGCTATATTAGATTTTCTTAGTTCATCTAAAGATGACTTTGTAATCAAATCTGGATTTGTGAAAATAAATATTTTAAACAGTTTGTGTTTAAACAGAGAAATATTTATTTTCACAACCCAGGATTTGACTACAATGCTATATTAAGGTAAGCTACAATAGATTTCCTTAGTTCACCTGAAGATATAGTCAAATCCTGGATTTTGAAAATAAATATCTTTGTGTAAATACAGACTGTTTTCTGTTCCCTATGATCAAATGTACTCGATTTATAAGAGCTAAAATTAACTGGTCATGACTCATGTGTTATCTGATTCTGGTGTCACACAGTGCATTTCTGGTGGCGTGTAATATTGTAACACAATGTAACGTTAGATAGCGATAAATAGGAAAAAATGTCTAAAAGATACATTGTGAATGGTACATTTATTTCCTATTGTGGGTATTACTGGGTTCTAAAAGCCGATTTTTCCCGATTTCTCGACCAGTTTTCTTGGGATTCAGGAAGGGGAAAACGAAAAAAATTCCCGAGAACGAGCGGGAAGGAATTTCCGCCCGGAAACACTAGTCAGCATATTTAAAAAAAAAGAGAAAAAGGTATGCTAATAATTCATATAGCCTATGTTTATGATATATCATTAATTTTAGATTGCATTGACAGTTTATGTCAAAAATAATTAAACAATCAAAAAATAATAATTAATCGACGAAAAAAAAGATTAAAAAATCACAAAGTTATACATATTATCACGCATATTATATATCACTATTGTATTACATATTATATATCACTATATATTATATATCACTATCACTATAGTACAGAAATGATTTCTCATTTTCTGATTTGTATTAAATTGGTTAACTTCTGATTCCTTGTACAGTATATTATAATGCATTTACCAGTAGAATGAAAATTAAAATATATATACATACAGTTTGTAACGATATAAAATCATATTAATGTGGAATATGTTTGAAATAATTGTCTATTGGAGAATTTTTTTTTAGGTTATATTCTTCGTTTTTCAGATCATTGATTTGATCGTCCATTCTCATTACTTCATTCTTTCAGTTTACAAATATTTGCCTTGTTGAATTAAAACTTTCAATTAAAAGTTTGTTATTAAATATTAAAATTAACTTAAAATAATAATATTATTAAATTTTATGCATTTTTTTATTCATTCATTAAAATAAATAATTATGAAATTTTCTCACTAGAGGACGTTTGTGATTTTGTATAACGGATATTGTCTTTTCTTTCATGCTGTTCGCCATTTTGGAGTTCTCACGTTATTTTCTTATTTGTTTGAGAAAGAAAATTAACTAAGTAAGTAAAATTTATTATTAAATAGCTAAAGTAATTTCCGTAACAGATATAAATAAATTTTATAAAGTTTAATTATTCAGATAAGAATAAAGTTGAAAATATAACTGTAATCTATTGTCTTTGATTTTGAAAAGTGATCATGGTTTAGAGGTTAGACATGTGTTACAATCCGACTTTTAATAACATGTTTTGTTATAAAAAGATTGAAAAAGTAAATCTGTATGAACGATTTCGCCTATTGTATTATATAACAGATGAAGATTGATTTGGAAATGTTTTAAATTAATGTAATGGTAGGTAGTATTGTAATACCGACAAATCCACCAGAAAAATATCTCTTGAAATGTGTAAGAAGGGCAAAATAATTCAATTGTATTAATTGAAGTATAGTATTTGGTGATAATTTTTTTATCATCTTCATAAGTTGAAAAATTTAATAATTTTTATTTAGTAGCATTCATTAAATACAAGTATATTCAATATTGTACCATATCTACAGTAATATTCATTGCATGAATGAACATTATAAAACAATTTGAATTGTAATATGCAAATTTATGACAGTATTGAGCTTTTTTAATCACAAATTCTTTTGTTTAAATTTCAAGAACAATTGTATAAATTGAAATTTTACAAATAAGCATTTTCTTTAATTATTACAATTATAACTGTTCTTAATAATATTTTATACTATTAAATAGATCCAAAAATGGTATAAAAGTAGGTAAGCATAAAATGCATCTTGATATTGAAGAATATTTTTTAACAAATTACAGACTCTTCCCAACCTATGTAGAGATTCTTTGACATACGAGAAAAATATACTGATTGAAGCAGCGTATTAAACACTACACAACTACTTAAACTTAACAGACTTCAATTAAAGAAATTTAAATGATTGAAGCAGATAAACTATGCACAGATATGAGCATTTTTCTCCAAATTTCATCATTTATCATATGGTTATGTGTTTATTAAGTTAGTTTTAATTAACAAGCTGGGTCTGGACCCAGAGCTCTCCTGAAAAACAAAGTGAGGGACTGAATTGAATCTAGATCTTTCAAAATGGTAAGCAACTGCTTTATCACATGACTTATGCACTTATAACAAAGATTGACAATGGAAGTGTTTCAGATACTGAAATGGCAACATTTAGTGAAGAACAGCATATTGTTATCCCCTTTTCTCCTCTTGCATGGAATGCCATCCATTGAAATTCATCATCAGTTGAATGATACACGCAGTGATAATGTAGTAAATATGAAAAACATTCCTTTGTGGATGCAATAGTTCATAGAAGGCCGAATGTTGCATGAGAACAGACCGAAGGTGCCTCAGCTATGTACCAGCCTGTCCAACATCATGATTGCTTGAATGAAGCAAATTGTTATGGAGAACCATCGATTGACTGTAGAAAAAACCATCCCAAATTGACATTTCTGTTGAATCTGTACATGAAAAAGTGAAAATATGGAAAGTTTTCTTCAGATGGGTTCCATGAATGCTGACAAACGATCACAAGAGTGCACAATAACAACTTTGAACTCATTCCTCATGCTCCTTATTCAACTGATCCAGCACTTTTCAATGCTGAAGGACATTCTTTGTAGTTGCACATTTTCCAGGTGTTACACTCTTTCATTGGCTATTTTTCAGTTGACAAACAGACCTCTAAAGAAGCATTTGCAGCAGTCATGCAATTGTGACATCATTGTGAAAAATGTGTGTACCTAGAGCAGGGGTTCCCAAAGTTTTTCCTAGGTGGGCCAAATTGTAAATTCCAAAATATTTGGCAGGCCAAACAAAAAACAAAGTGTTATGGAAAAATATGTTGAAATCGATAAAAGTAAACACAAGGGAATGCAATTATACTAATTTTACAGCATAATCGTTCTTTATTTATGACAATAATTACTTTTTATCATAAAATATTTAAAATAATACATTTCAAAATAATTAAAAAATAACTAAATAATTTCAAATAAAAAAAAATGAAATAATAATAAATTCATCAATCTGAAGTGTGTAACTTGTGCAATTGTTGCTCTTTTTAATAATACTATTGAGTTTTGGTTCTAAGTTGGTTGAATGTATCTTAACATCGCTTGTAAAAGTTCATCAGTTAATTTTGATCTTAATTTGGACTTATTAATACTCATGATTAAGAAAGTTTTTCACATATGTAAGTGCTTCCAAATAATTATAACATATTTGGAAGCATTTATACATGTTTTTTTAACTGAATAATTTTTAATTATAATATGATAAAATTTATTTATATTTTGTAAAAATGTAAATTATCTCTATGAATTCAAAATAGCAGATGATCTGACATTGCGGGCCGCATTTCTAGGGTTTGAGGGCCACACTTTGGGAACCCCTGGCCTAGAGGATGACTATGTTGAAAAGTGATGATAATTTCATCTTTCTAGAGAGTATTTTTTCCAAAATAAATTAGGAGACCTTAGAATTTGAATGCACTTCATACTATAATAGCTTTTTAACATTGAACAAAATATATTTAGATATATTTGAATATCATATTTTATTTATAATTCTAATTCTATTAATTTCATATTGAATTCTGTTATATAAACATACATAAACTTAATCTTTTAAGTAACAAGTTATATGCAAAAAATTTGTATATTGTATTCAGTTTTCATATATTTTCAGAATTTCATAAATATTTTGACATTCAGTAATTTGTTTGCTGATACTTTTAGAAATATAACTATCAAAAAAAATTATATAAATGAGTGATGCACAGCACAATTTTAAGTGAAAAAACTTAATTTATTGAAGAATTATAGTATTTTCAGCTTTAATAAGCCATCTTCAGGTAGTTTACAAAAGACTGTTATATATGGAACGTCTATTGAAACATTGGAATGCACAAGCTTATTTCTTTTTAAAATAGTTAATAATTAAAATAATAATATAATAAGAGATTATAAGTATAATAATAAATAATGAAAATTAAAGATTAAATAATAATAAGTTTTATATATAATTCCATGGTGCCAGTATGTTATTTGGGGGATTATCATATGATTTTTGTACTTAACGATAATCCTCCAAATAACATACTGGCACCATGGAGTTCCAACATCCAAGGGCTAATAAATTGTGTATTGTGTATAAAATAGTGTATTTTGTAGTTTAGTGTGTTATACCATAGTAAAACACATAAAATAAAATAAATAATATAATATATATCTCTCATCTCACCCGTTAGGGGATTGGGATTGGGACCGATAACGAATTAATCTATTTTACGTAGTCTTACATGGGAAATATTGTCCCGCAATTTGACAGTTTCTCAATTCGACATTACTTCGGCGACGGATTAATGTCGAATTGCGAGGCACCACTGTATAGATCAATGATCTTTTCATTGGTCAAGCATTCTCTGACGTCATTAAAATCTCTATAGTGTACAATACAATCGTTATCTCCAAAGAATGGCGCGTAAAAAATTTCGTGTGCGCGCTTTTTTTTTGCTCATCATAATTCATATCTGTGTTATAGGGTGCAAGCTATATTTCTTCACTAACAAAAGGATGCCCGATTAAAATAGTTTTATGACTGCTGCAATACTGTGGTACATATGATGTATTAATGTTAGATTCATTTAAAAGACCTATATATCAATTCATCATTAAAAATTGATTACATGTTTTCATATCAGTTTATTTACAGATGGTTTAATTCTTTTTTCCTTAAAATTTCTTTTATATTTTAATTTTGTATGACACATTATCTTATGAAAAAATACTTCTGGAAAAAACTAACCATCTAATTTCCGAAAATTCGCACTCTTTTGAAATGATTAAAAGATGCAGGATTAAAATTGTTATTTTAAATCATATTCAATGGAAAAATATTCTTCATCAAATTTCATAAAAATTTATCAAACAGTTCAAAGGTTATTAGGATAATATTTTGAGGTTCGCCATAATTTTAAACTGTTGAAGTTTTTAAGATTGATTAATGTTTCATCAAAATCTTCAATGACTTATAACTAAATTTCATAATACTGTGATTGATTAATTACTTCATAAAATACTTAAGACAATTTGAATTCTACCATTTTTAAATGATTGGATATGTAAGATTATTGTGAAGTGTAGAGTGACCATTCGTCCTAGATTTTAATAAATGTCACGGAAAACGTCTCAGATTTTAGAATCCATATCGTTTTCAAGAATGATTGGATATGTAAGATTATTGTGAAGTGTAGAGTGACCATTCGTCCTAGATTTTAACAAATGTCACGGAAAACGTCCCAGATTTTAGAATCTATATCGTTTTCAATATGTAATTTTTTATTTTTTGAAATTTGAGCGCAAAATTCGGTACATTTGGTTACACTGTTCAAAATGCAGGTTCAAAGCATACATCAGATCAGAGTGGTCACGTCCATTCCGATGTCTAACAATAGTGTTTCTGTCCAAATTCTTCAGTTACAGTTCAATATGAGATGACTTTTAATGTTACAATTAAGTTTAAGAAGTGGGCTACTATATTGATGATATTGTTAATTAATAAAACAATAAGTCTAGAAAATCTCACAAAAATAAAACATGTTGAAGATACACTTCCCGTTGGATTTTTTTCTTGTCCTGGATTGGTTTAAGTGGGAAAGGTCAATGTTGTGAAGGCATCTTTATTGATAGAAAAATATTACATAATTTTATAAAATTTAATTTATTAATTAAAATTTAATATAGTAATGAATAATCAATATACAAATAGATGTCATGATGAATTTGTATGTCAATTTTTGGGAAAATATGCAAAATTAAATATAAAAACGAATTTTAGATATAAAATAAATCGCTGAAAATTATAACTGGAAAATGAGGATATGATTATATAATAGATATCCAATTCAAATATTGCATGGAAACTGTAAAAATGTTTTTGGGAAACGGATAATAACAGGTTATAATGATTGGAAAAATGTTGGATATGCTATTAGTAATCACGAGAAAAACATCGCCCATCTCAAGTCATTCAATGAATTAGCAGAGCTTCATAAAAGAAAACAAACAAATCAAACCATTGATGCAGATTATGAATGACATTTAAACAATGAAAAACAACATTGGCGTGATGTTCTTGACAGGTTAACTCAAATTATTTTAACATTGGCAGAATTAAATTTACCTTTACGTGGGAGTTCAAATGTAATATATGAAAAGAACAATGGGGTTTTCCTGAAGTTTGTTGAATGTTTGGGATTATATGATCCTGTTTTAAAGGAACACCTTCGTCGCATAAAATCTAAGGAAACACATATTCATTACCTTGGCCAAAGTATTCAAAACGAATTAATAGAGTTACTAGCTAGAAAAACCAAGAATAAAATAGTTTAAATGGCAAAAAAAAGGCACAGTCCTTTTCAATTATAATGGATACTACACTCGATATCAGTCACAAAGAACAGTTGACATTAGTAATCAGATTTGTAAATTCTGATTCCAAAAATGCACATCTAGTGGAGGAACATTTTTTAGGATTTACTGGAATGATACATCTGGATCTGGACTTGCTGCAAAATTTTTGGAGGAAATAGCATAATTACATCTTGATATAAAAAATTGTAAAGGCCAGGGGGTATGACAACGGAGCAATTATGAAAGGCAAACATAATGGTCTTCAGAGACAAATTTTGAATATAAATTCACGGTCCTTCTTTGTTCCCTGCTCTTGCCATTCTTTAAATTTAGTTTAATGATGCAGCGGAATCAAATATTGAGATGGTAATTTTTTTACTATAGTTCAGGCAATATATAATTTCTTCTCGGCGTCTCCATATAGATGATCGAAATTATTAAAACATATATCTGGTGCTACATTGAAGCCTGTCTGTACTACTAGATGGGAAAGCAGAATCAATGCCATTAGGCCACTTCGATACCAAATTGGAGATATATATGATGCACTTATTGATCTTATTGAAGATGAGTCATTAACTGGTGCTCATGGCAACAAATCAAAGGTTGAAGCCAAAACATTAATTCAAAACTTAAAAAATTATAAATTCATTTGCACATAATACTTTGGTACAATTTGTATTGGAAATTAACTGGTAAATCATTTAATGCAAAGTCCAAAATTTTCCATATCTACAGTAGCTGAAACAATTGAGTCTGTTCTTATTCAATTAAAAAAATTCAGAACTGATGAAGAATATCACAGCCTTTTTATTGCAACTCGTGAAATAGCAGACACGATTGATGTAGAAGCTAAATTTGAAGAAGTGAAGATTAGAAAACGAAAACGAAATTTTGAATACGAAGCAACTGACGACCCCGATGGAAGATGCAGTTCTAAAATTTAAAGTAGATATTTATTTTAGTATGTTAGATATTGCAATCCATTCTGTCGAAGAACGTATTGTCACGATCTGGAAATTGTACTCTCTGATAATAGTGGTAAAGATATTGATGGTGTACAGCTATCGGAAGAGCTGCTATTCATAGCCAACTTACTTTCACCATCAGACGATCCCAACGATAATTAGCAGACACGATTGATGTAGAAGCTAAATTTGAAGAAGTGAAGATTAGAAAACGAAAATGAAATTTTGAATACGAAGCAACTGACGACCCGATGGAAGATTCAGTTCTAAAGTTTAAAGTAGATATTTATTTTAGTATGTTAGATATTGCAATCCATTCTGTCGAAGAACGTTTTCACCAGCTATCAAATTATAATCCAAAATTTGGATTTTTACATTCAATATCCAAATTAACAACTTGGAAGAAAGAAGATGTTTACAAATATTGTCATGAACTCGAAATTGTACTCTCTGATAATAATAGTAAAGATATTGATGGTATACAGCTATCGGAAGAGCTGGTATTCATAGCTAACTTACATTCACCATCAGACGATCCCAATGATGTATTGAAATATATAATAAATAATAATTTAATCCCAATATACCCTAATTTATATATTGTTTTAAAAATATTATTGACGCTGCCAGTTAGTGTAGCTAGCGGAGAAAGGAGTTTTTCTCGTTTAAAATTAATAAAAAATTTCCTATGAAATGCTAAATAGTATAATGGTATAAATAACAAACAATAAACACGTTCTAATAAAAAAAGAAAAACTATATTTACTTGAAATATTTTAATACATATAACAAAATAACAGAAACAACAATAATAGCAATAGCAAATTAAATCTTTACTTATAATTATTATAATAAAATATTGTATTTATACTCTGAAATATCGAAAGAATTTTGACAGATCGACTCTTGTGAATCTATTGGTTGCTTTATCAGCTTTGGCAATATTGTCAATTGAAAATGACATATGTAAAGAATTGGACAAACAGAATATATTTGCTGAATTTGCAAACGTTAAAGCCAGAAAAAATTTAGTGTGTACTATACTCTGAAAAATCGAAATAATTTTGACAATTAATTGGGGCGCGATTTATTCCACAAAACGCAAGAGAATAAATACAGGGAAATAGCCAGGTAAAACTTAAAAAACGAGAATACAACAACAAATAACGCACAGCATACACAATTATTACAATAAAATATTGTATTTATACTCTGAAATATCGAAAGAATTTTGACAGATCCTCTTGTGAATCTATTGGTTGCTATGCGCTGTAGTCAAGATCGGTTTACACAAACATAATTCAAATATTATGTCAATACTGATGTCATTCTTTGTAAGTGCTGTCCGTTATTTGTTGTTGTATTCTCGTTTTTTAAGTTTTATCTGACTATTTCCCTGTATTTATTCTCTTGTGGTTTTGTGCAATAAACCGCGCCCCAATTAATTGTCAAAATTCTTTCGATTTTTCAGTTTAGTACACTAATTTTTTTTCTGGCTTTAGCGTTTGCAAATTCAGCAAATATATCCTGCTTGTCCAATTCTTTACATGCTAGCATTTCATTATTACTTTAAACTTACTACAGATATTATTTTGTAAAGCCAAATGTAATATATTTCAATACCTGTAGCTGTAATGGTTCGGAACAGACTGCATTTTTTTAGACAAATATTTTTGCCACATCGTAAATTTAACTGTGTTTTTAGGGTCTTTGATAACAATTCTTCTTAATGTCCTATACTTTATTTCACGTAAGAAAATAGCAGATGGTGCTTGAGAGCCGAGCGTTTTTACATGCATTAAATACATAATTTAAATTCATGAAACCAAAATTTGACAATACTGTAAAAATATACAATACCTGAATATTAAAAATCGAAATCAAAAACATGGTTAAATATAATTTGTATTTGTCAATTTTATTTCATAACTGACAAGCTGACAGGTGATATTTTTTCGCAGATGGCAGAATTTATAACCGTATTTAAACCAACGCCATTTTCTTACGTGAAATGAAATATAGTAAGGGCAGCAGAAAAAAATAGCGCCGAAATGTCTAGCGGCGACGCTGACGCTTGATAGACTCTTAAGTAGACGCACACTTGCCAGACTCACGACGATAGATAACTGATTCTCATCACGCTAGTGTGCCGAATACAGTATTGTTATGTATTATTTATCAACGATGATATTTACTTATAATTTTACTAAAGAATGGATGTTTATAGTAGTGCGGCGAGAGTGTGTCGACGATGCATATGTAATAAAACGCGAAGAAACGACCGCTTCATTGTGTTAGTCTATGACAGGAGTGGGCAAAATGCGGCCCACGGGCCTGCTTGGTAATGATTACTGGAGCAGTGAAAAATCGCAACTATCTGTAAAGACGCTAGCTGCAATTTTAACGGTTAAATTTAACATGGGGGATGCAAGTTGTTTTGACATTGTGTGCTATTGGAAGAAAATTCAGAATTATCCAGAAAAATTCATACAATAATTAAAAGTCATATAAATTTAAAATATTAGAATTACTTCATTTTCATATTCTTTTAAAAATAAATATAGTTGATTGAAGAAGACTCAGTTTTTTTTTTCCACAAACCCAATCACCATATCCAATGTCACACAAAATACGAGACCTAAAAAAAGGTCATTCGGCTCTCGATTCAGAAATATTCGGGCAGTTTGGAGGGGGCAATCTCGGGTGGCCGGCGTACTCCTTTTGTGCCAAAAATAGTTGATCACCTTATTTAATAATCTAAAAATTCAGATAAAGCATATGATTGAGGAGCTCCTCTACTTATGATGGAGTTATGTTTTGATAACTCTATCATAAATCAAAATTTTTGTAAGTCAAAAAGGACTGACAATGGCATTGCATCAATATATACAAGTTATTTCCTCCGAATATCCATATCAATTTCTAATTTAAAACCAAATTATTGGATAAAATACAAGATATTTGTATTCAGAAACAGTGTATTTATAGTTAATATGTAAAAATAAAAAGTGAAATAAGTGAAACTTGGTTATAATCAGTATCATGAGACTGGGAAGAATTGCATGTTATACTGTTATTTATTGTATTTGAGAATGTAAAAATATCTGGAATTGAACCAATCTTGGTTTAATTCCAGATATTTTTCTCAATTTCTTCTAAGATGGTAAAATCATTCAGAATTGAATGCATTTCCAAGTGATAAGTGAGTACTTTACCTCATAGCCATCCATCCAGCTGACTAAATTTTTAATAAAACAAAAAAAATATGTATAGTAAATATACTGTGAAAATAGCAAATTTAGAATGGTAAGATTGGATTATTATAAGTCAAATATCATAAATTAAAAAAATTTCTACAAATATTTTTTAATAAAGCAGTTTTGGGTATTACCCATTATCAGTATACTAATGATGGTTAAATATCCAAAAGTGCTTTATTAGAAAATATTTTGATTTTAGAAACAAGCATACTGTTCTCTTTTATTTCATATTATCTGAACTAGGACTTCATTTATTTATGGACATGAATAAAATTGGCAGTTTATAAATCACATTAGCATATTAAATTTCTTTTGATTAGTAAGATAACTTTACAGATGGAGTTGCTAATTTATGATTTAATTTATGATTATTTATCCAATTTAAATAATAATTGAAATTTATCAATAAACTTTAAAATAGTTTTTTTTAATTGATTACTGATGATAACTTTTAAATGACTATAAAATATTAACTTGGAATTTTTCTACAATTCCTATTATTGAAATTTCAAAATGCTGTCATATTGTAAATAAAAATAATAAATAAATGTTAATAATTTTTTAATATCAACTATTGTATTTCAATTGGAAATATGATATTAAATCAGTAAAGTTAGCATGCTGTTGAAGATAAAACTACATTTCAACAAAATTTTTTCTTTTTGGAAGATAGTTTGTCTATGAATTAATTTCTAGGTCACAATCTCTTCCTGTTGAAGTATAATTTCATCTTAAATAGCCCACTAATTTAGCTAATTTAAGATCACATTTCCTAATTTAATGATTGATTACCAATTGAATTCATAGAATATTTAAGCAAACATCAGATTACATATTTCTGACATTATTATTATTTTTTTTATTAGATTCACTTCCTCTTATGCAATGTTTATTTGATATTCTATACATCATTTCTTTAATTTAATTATTCTTGCCAAATGTTTATATATATTAATTTTATTATTAATCTTAAGGGTCATTTATCAAGTATCAAAAATTTAGCATTATAAACAAAAACAGAATAACTAATCATAAAATCAAGATTTTAGAAAAAATTTATGACATGATATAAATGTTTATATTGAAAAATTTAATATTTACAATTTGTTCAAGTCCTGACAATAAGATATTATTCAAATAAAATTGGAAACTTATAATATTTTAATTTATCAAGACATTCAAATTACCAACATTATTCAAATCTCAAGTGCAATCTAATATTCTGAAAGACCAAGATATTATGAAGAACATTTTTTAGGCAATTGAACTTAATGTAACATCAAAGAACTATGCATAATATTTTAGAAGACTATCAAACGTTGATGATTATAAGCTGTATTTATATCTGTGTTAAAAAAATAATAAGTTTTATATACACTATAATTATAATCAAATATGTTTTTCCCACTATGTTCAAGAATGGGATTGCAAGCATATTTGGACATTAATCCTTGGAAAAATAATACTGATAATTTGATATATAAAATATTACAATATATAGTGATGTTTAAAAATTACAGTGGATGATCGGTTAACAAACAGTTTCGATAACGAACACTTTTTCAAAAGATTTTTATGTTCAGTTAACGAACACATGTTTGGATAACAAACACTTCACAGAGCAAACTGTGGGACCCATGGACTGATGGAATGACAGATCAGCCCGATGGCTGTGTGGTAAAGCTGTAGGCTTAACATTCTGGAGGATCTAGGGATCCCACTCCTCCAATTTTTCAGGAGGGATCTGGGCCCGGCCCGTTGAAATCACCAATTTTTCAGGAGGGATCTGGGCCCAGCCCATTGAAACCCATCCTTGTGGTTGACACCATCATGCGTGTTGATCAGCCTGTGATGATGGCGGCTCTATAAGTGGCCGAATCCAGATAAAAATATTCCATGAGGATATTTCGGCTTAACTAGCCTAACGGAATGACAGGCTTAGGCCTTGTGCGTTCGTGAAAATTATTTGATTTAATAAATTACTGAGAAAATTTTTTTTCCAAATGATCATACATTGTTATAAGATACTATGCATTATAAAATTTCATTTATTAAATGTCAAAATACTGCCAATATTTTAAAGATTTATTAAAGAAGGTAAGAGAGAGATTTTACAATTTTTTTGGTCTTAGAATGGCACCCATATCAGGTTGAGGTCAATAGGCTTGGGGATCTCTACCACGACAATGCTATTAATCACTTTCGAAAAATCTTGAAGAAGAGAGAAAAGCAATAGATATTGGACAGATTCTTTATTGGAAAATAAACATATAGATGAAAATGCAAGACTATGTATGTATATATTATTGTTATTACATAAAATGAAAATTCAAGACTATGTATGTATATATTATTGTTATTACATATAAATAAACATAGTGAGAAATTATATAATTTTTTATTTATATTTTTTTGGGTCTCTGAATGAATTAATCAAATTCCCATAAAAACCTATGGTAAATTGATGATCAGTTAACGAACAATTTGGATAACGAACATCGTCTTCAAATGGATTATGTTCATTAACCAATCACCCACTGTATATATTTCATAAGTAAGTTATGGTTTGGATAACATGAAATAAAAGATGACAACAAGCATATTTCTTGAACCAAAAATATTTTTGATTTCAGAATAGTACAATAGTAATTTATCCTTATATTGCAAAATAAATAAAAATTATAAAAAGTATAATTATTACCATCTCAAAAACTTTTATAAAAATTCAATCATTTAAATGCAAATAAATGTTACTTTATTGCTTTCTATATTCAAATTAAATTTTGCTATATTTCAAAAAATAAATATTTTTAAATGATCAAAAAATTTCTTTATAATTTAGTAGTATGGTCATTATTAGATTCCAAACATTAAATTAATATAACAATAACATATATATCCAATGCATCAAATTATTTGGAAATTCTTAGCAGTGATAATGCTTTTTGACTACAGATCAGAAATGAATTAGCATATGAGAACTATTAGTTTAATCATTGAATTCTTGTTAAATCTAGATGCCTCATTAAAAATTAAAGTACAATATTAGCTAAATATCCACATTTTCCCAAAAGTCATCCAATCCTCAATCCCTAGTTACTCAAATCCTATTTGTCTGGTTTCCACTTGCCTGAATCTTGTTTCCCTAATTCTCACTTGCTTGAATCTAATTTTTCTTAAACTGTTTGCCCAGTTACCATTTGCCTGAATTGCTCTTGTCAGATTCCTAATTATTAAATCTAAGTTTGGAAAAAGTTTTTGTTCAGAATCAAATTCAAATTAAAAAATTATTTGATCACCACTAGAAAATAATTTAATAAAATATGCTAAGTATGTAGACATTTTGCACATTCATTTTGTTTTTTACTATTAATAAAAACATTTATTTATCAACAAAATAAATGTAAATATAAAGATAATGGTATTATTTGAATGTGATCATTTTACATTGTTTTTTTCAATATCTATATTGAAATTATTTAAGGAATAAATGAATTTAAAATATTCATAAATTAAGTTTCATTCTTATTATGCATCCATTAAAAAATAAAATTAGTGTGGCAGACAAGAGTTTGGCTCTTTTGAATCTAATTCAACTATCTCCAGTTAAAGTACAGTAGTTATTTTTATTGCAATTCTATATCAATATATATAGTAGGTCTTGTTTAACAACAGGATTAGATTTCTGAAAATCATGATGTTAATTGAAATGACAATAACTGAAGCCAGAAAACCCATAGGCTTAATGTTTTAAGTCAGGATTACGTTCCTAGAGTGCTTTCTTTCTGGTACTAGAATTAATATTATTTGGCAGTTTTCATCATCTAATCATTAATATACTATTCAGAAATGAAATGAATGAAAAGCATGATTTAAGTGTAAATTTTAATTGGAAAATATTACATAGCAGTTATATTTTAGAATTTATGGGAAATAAAATTATTTTCTAATAAAAAATTACCTTAGAATTCACAGATATTATATATCTGTGAATTCTAAGGTAATTTTTTATGCTATAACTATATTATAGGTTTGCTATAACTATTATAGGTTTCCAGCATGTTTTCTATCTCTTATGCAGGAAATGTAAGAAAAGAGGACTTTATTTTGTTTTATTACCTTAAAAGCTTTGCTTTTGTGGAGATTCAAGTCGCTAGTTAAAATAGTTACTTTATTTTAAGACTATATACAATATGATACAGATATTGAGAAGTTGATCAGAATGGCATGGGGACACGAAAGAGAGTAGTATAGGCACGTCTACATTCGTTGAGTGGCGAGACAGAAAGTGAAGTCCAGACGGAGACACGGAGACTCCTAGCTGCTGGCGGAAGTTCCAGTCTAAAGTAGAACTTTACCCTTGTTGCCAGCTATCCATCGCACTTTTAAATGTTTTAATATAATTAATTTAGTTTTTGCTTGTGACATAATAACAAAATGACATTAAATGAGATGACATAAAACAAGCACCTACTTTATATATTTGAATATTTTTTCAATATCATTATAATATTAAATGTTATTTATTTAATTTTTTTTTAAATTATTATATAGTATGTTCAAACATTTAAACATACCGGTAATTTAATAAGTATATAATTTGATATTTCTAGAGAAGGATATTATTTGAAAAATAATGAATTTTGAGAGATAAATAAATGAAAATAAAACTTAAAAATAACAAAAAGTTATATTATTCTTTTATAATGTATTTTATACTTATAATTTTATTTTATTTTTCAGCAATACTGGTTTATAAACTTTTTCCCTGCTGTAAAAAAATATATGGAAAAGTTGTTCATACAATCATTTTCGTATTATCTGTTTCAAGTATAACTATTGGACTTGTTGCTGCAATTCAGGCTCGTAATAATGATACTGATCCAAAGCATTTTTATACTATTCATTCATGGATTGGATTGATAACTATTGGATTGTTTGCATTACAGGTATTAGTTATTGATTTAAAAAAATATTTATTAAATAATTATATAAAATTTTTTCTCAAATTATAAACTATCTACTAAACATTATATCAAACATTGAAAAGTCTCAAATTTTTTTACAGCAGAAATGACATTTTCTTTACATTTTATCAACACAAAATATTTTTTCCTACATAAGATAATCCTCAATATACATTATGTTGGAAAACAGGGAACACTTTTTAGCAATTTTTTTTTCTTAATATATTCAAGAATATAAACTAATATAATAAAATATTATACTTTTAATAGATTCTTTTTTAAGAGATTCAAATCAAATTTTGAAAATATAAACAACTGAGTTGTAAAATGTTATATTAATTCCACATTATTTATGTCTTATTTATGTCTTACATTTAATATATATTATATTATTATATTTGTCTTACATTTAATATAGCTGAAACGTAAATAAAATATTTCTTTTTGCTGTAATAAAGTTTGAGACTTTTTGATGTGTGATATAAAATGGATTATAAATCTGTTACCAATAGAGGATTCATAAAAGTAAATTTATCCTAAATATTCTTAATGTTATGAATCTTTAGCCACTTGACTAAGTATGGCAAATATCCAGTCAAGGAATTTGTTTTTGAAATGTTTTTTGAGCATTAAACACCAGACAGATTTCATTTTGTTATATTATTGTAATGAGTTAAATAAATATACTGGTATTTCTTTTTAGTTACAAGAATAATGCATTTTTAAATTTCCTTCATAATTTGAATTTTATTCTTGCTTGAACCCAGAAGCACCAAACATACTATATATAATATATTGTGTAACATATGTTATTAATTACAAGTTTCTTATTTGAACTTGAAACTTCTAATGTAGTATTTCAAATTGATATTCTATTAATTTGAAATACTACAGTAATATGTTAATTAATTACAAGTAGTTCCCAACTTTATGAGTTAATTCATTCTTGAAACGAACTTGTAAAGTAAGAACTCATAAAGCAGGTATTTATTTCACATAAATGTAATATTAAAAATGGGTTCCATTCTCAGCAATGAAATTTAACCACAATAAAATCAAGTAAAGGTTAATCAAATCAATAATTTATGATTAAACAATAATTTATTTATATAAAGGAATGAAAATATAGTCTTTAAAATCAAATTAATTATACAGTAATAATAAAGAAATTATTTATATCATGCAAATATTAAAAAGTTTTTTCCCACCATCATTGATTGACCAATAAATTGATTTTTATACAGATGAATTCATGTATAAGATACCATTCAGGAATGAAAGTTATTTGCATAATATTCTGATAAAACTATGGTTGGTAGAATGTGTGCTATTTGCACTTCTCAGACCTTCATTTTGATTTTTCCATTTTATAACAGATAATGGAGTATTTACAAATAATTATATTAAATGTTTGAAATACTATATTTATGAATGAATAGCATTTTTTGATAGTGTAAAAATATATTTTACTTTAAATTTTATTAATAATTGTTTAAACATGAATTCTTTTCCATTCTTTAAACATGAATTCTTTATCATTAAATGCATAACTATTATAATTAGATTATATCAAGTTATAGATTTATCCCAGTTTTACTTTTTTAATTACTGTATATCAATATTTAGATTTATCATTTTATTTAAATTTAGCTACCATTTTTACATTTTTTGAATTTTGTCTTATTTATAGTTACAAAATATAAATATATGAATAATAATTATTATTTATTTTTTCATAATTGGATTTATATAAAAACAAAGAAATTCTTTTAATGGATGATCCATTTTTAGTTCTATTTATCATCATCATTAATAACTATTGCTTGACTAAATATAGTTAAATCAAACAAATTCCATTCTGTATATATTCATTATTTAAAAAATTAAACTATAACTAATCAAGGTCCTGGTTTGGAAACACAAATAACTTCCAATAATAAGTTTATTTATCAAACTAAAATAATTTTTATTAAAGCACTTACTAGTATTAACCCAACATCAGTAAATAACAAATGGAAAAATCCTGTACCGATACACAACGACTGTTAACTCCATTCACCATAATGATAAATAATGCATCCTTTCTCCCCAAAAAAAACCATGCCAAATTGCTCATTACTTTTTCCAACATTAGAAAAATATAAAAAAAGTAAATTTGTTTGGAATAATTCATTATTTCTAAGATATTTAATTATTCTTTCTTTTTGTTTAGATAGTGATTGGAATTATTATAATAGTTTTTATAAATACGAGTATTTTGCCAACAAGTTAAGCATATTAAACATATACAGGTAGGCCTCGATAAGTGCAAATAATGGGTCCCATGAATTTCTTGTTATTCGAAGTATTAACTATATATAAAATATGGTAATTGGTTCTTGCTTATTATTATTTATTATTAGTATTATTGTGAGATTCTGGCTATTAGCCAATCTCCTGGTAATTGGTTCTTGCTTTGTGAGATTTTGGCCATTAGCCAACCTCATTGAATAACGCCACAATACTAACTGTTTAAGAAATATTTATTTTCATATTTTACATCAGTGTTCATCATCTAAATTAATAATTTACCAGGAATTTAACTGTTTAAACCACAATACTAACTGTTTGACAAATATTTATTTTCATATTTTACATCGATAACCACAATACTAACTGTTTAAAATATATTTATTTTCACATTTTACATCGTTTTCATCCATCTAAATTAATAACTTATCAGGAATTGCATCTCATACCATCATCAAAAATCTCTAAATTAATAACTTACCAGGAATTGTCTCATACCATCATCAAACCAACTACCAAATCAAAATCCTTCAAAAATGTGTATAAAAAAGAGGGTGCGTCTTATACGCCGGCAAATACGGTAATTTGAGATAGAAAGGGTTTTGAAGAAAATACTTCAGGATAACTATTGAAATTACATTGCTTTAATGCTGAAAGTGCATGGAAAAATTTTTTTCCATATATCAAGAATTTCAAGATAGAGAGGTTTGAGATAACAAGGATAGACTGTATATAGTTTGTAATGAGTTTTGAGCTGGTTCACTTATGTATTTGCTTTTTATATTAATTCATCACAAAATAAGATACTCAAACAATCTATAAACACTTATTAAAATAAACTGATCAGAAAACATTTAATATATTTTGTCTTGACACTGCAATTTATCAGAGTATTGTGTTTTATAGATAATAGTGTAGTAACAATGCTAAAAGACAATGAAATATAGCATTTTGTATTATATAAACAATAAAATTTTATGCTTCAGGTAAAATTGTTATTAATATTATAATTTGTTTGAAACTACAGTTAAAATTGTTAATAATGAGCATGGAAACAATGAAATCATGATTATAATGAGCAAATGATAATTCTACATTTGGTCAACATATATTTAAATGTAAATATTTTTTTTGTATTCATCAACTTCTTTGTATAATTCTTATTCCAAAGGAAAATAAAAGCCAAATCATAGAAATGATAGAAAACTTTTTATTCAGATGTTTTCAACAGTCAATACAGTCATCCATCCATCTATATCAGGGCTGTCCAAAAGGCAGCCCACAAGACTTCCACGATATGTGATATAATATTACTTTTTAATGTTTTTTCCACTTTTATTTATTACTTTTTTTAAGAGATTAATAAAAAGAATCCTAAAATTGAATTATATTAACTCAACTAATTAATTGTTCTTAATTATTAGTAATTATTTGATGATCAAAAGCTTATCAATGACATAACATTTTTAAAAAACTGTCAATCACGTTAATTTAAGTTTTAGCTATTTCAGTTTAAAGTTTTGAATTGTGACTGTATTTTAGTTATTTTTTGGTTTCTAACACTCAATATTTCAATGGTTGTGTGACAGTTGTTGTGAGATTCTGTTTTAATTTTATTTTATTGTTTAATTTAATTTATTTTACGTTTTAATTTAATTTAATTTTTATTTTACCATGAATTTGTTGCATTTGTGAAATAAGTGAGAAAAAACATAAAATAGAAAATGAAAATAGTAGTGGCAGGAAAATGCCTTTTTCGTAAAAAATCACATGGGTAAACTGCTTTGTTTAACCAAAGTTTTCCTAACTTTTGTGATTTTGTTCGGAAAGTAATATCAATGTTTGGTAGTACCTAACTTTTGTGATTTTGGTCGGAAAGTAATATCAACATTTGGTAGTACTTATTTGTGTGAAAGTGCATTTTATAACAGGAACATATTAAGAATCGATTCAGAACCTGCCTTAGAGATTCTTCTTTTACATCTTCTGCAGATAGCTACAACAGGAATGGATGTAAATATCCAGCCCTGGTAAATGCTGCAGCTCGCCCTCATTTATCACATTAAAGAGGTAAATACATACTATTTTTATATTTTTAACTGTTTACATTTTATAACTTTTTGTTAACATGTTTATTGGATGCAATCTAGTAAATATAATTTTGTAATAAGGTTTGTTAATCTAGAAATAAAATTGGTTTCCAAAAAGCATTATATTTATGCATTTCGTTTGTTGAGATAATACTGTATCAAGTACCAAAGCACCTCCCCTTTTTAGAAACTGCGGCCCTCCATATCTCTAGTAAACATGACTATGGCCCTCGGGTTCATTATGATTGGACAGCCCTGATCTATATTTTAAAAATTTCTTGTTTATAAAGTGCAGTTTCTCAAATGTAATGAGAAAAATCTTTCTAACTAAAGAAAGAAATCAAATAATTTTTATCTTAATTCATAATTTCAAACCAGGCACTTTAGCGATAAACTTAATACTTTTATTACTATTTTGCAAAATACTTTCTGCTATTTGCCATCTTCAGAATTTTACAAAAACATATAGAACAATTTGAAATGTTAATTGAACATTGTTATTAGTTTTTACAAAAATGGTTCTAAACTGAACTTAACATTAAAATTTAAAATTTATATTATATGAATATGTTATATGTCTAACAAAGTTTATTTGATATTTCATGAATCATTATTAATAAAATAAGCATTTTATGCTTACATTATTAATTATACTAATTCAATTTTTGTTATTTTTGGATAAAATCATATTAAATTATTATTATTAATATTGTTAAAATGTAGCTTTTTATGTCCATATTATCAATTAATAAATTGCTATTTTTTATTTTACTCATATGCATATAGCTTAATTATAAACTTAGATTATAATATATGTTTATAGCATAATTCCATGCATTAGATAAATTTTCAGATTGCTTGTCATTAATAATAATCATATATTTTTTTCGTTTTAGTTTTTCTATTGTTTCAGCTATATATTTATCTTCATCTTTGTCAACTCTTCTTATCACTTTTGACTTATCCCAATATCCAATTCATAAAATTTTTTTGTTAATGCAGTTTTTATATTTGAGTTGCCCAGTGGAATAGAGGCACATGCCACAGGACAACTATTTTACAGAAACAAGGAATGTCTGAAAGTTGTTTTTTTGTGGAATATTAACATTATGTTCTAATTTTATCCAGGATCTTGAATTAGATGATGCAATGGATATCTTATTAGATATTAGTTGAAATATTCCTAGTATTAAGTGTTTTTAAGCAATAGGACAGGAAATTTGTGCAAATGAAGAAGTGGCATTCAATTTTATTATGCTCTTTGTTAAAGAATAGGCACATGCCACCATGCAAATAGTTATTGGAATCGATGCTAGATGGCAGGAGCTACTTAACCATAACAAAAACTCTAAATCAGCAGATTTGTGGCATGTGCCTCTTTTCCATGGGCAACTCATTTCTTGACCTAATATCATATTTTGGTGCTCTTTAATTCTGTCTTCTAAGCATCCAATGTAAAATTTTTTCTCTCTAACTTTATTACAGTCTATCTATATTTAGTATAACTGATTTAGATTTCTTGTGATTTTTATCTTTATCACTCCTCAATATCTCAAAAATTGTGTGCTCTCTTGGTTATGAAGTTCTTCATATTTTTCTTTGCTAATTTTCTAACAGTTTTTATATTTCAACTTAGGGGACTTTATTTACTGTTTCTTTAAATAAGATATTTCATTTCATTCATTCATTTTGGTCTAATTGCTTATGTTCTTGTCTAGCTATACTTTTTATTACTTTATCTTGTATTTTCTTCAAAACTGTTGTAAATAACCATATTTTATTCCTGTTTCCTTAAATTTTATTAAGCATATCATTTCTAGCTTCTGTACTGCAGTGTGTAATCACACATCTGAAATATGCATAAAATGATGTTTTTTAAATAAGATATTGGATCATTAGACAAGTTTAGAATTAATATCCTTTTTTACTGTGGGTTTCTGGTAAACATTTGTGTCTCTTCTTTTCTTATTATAATATCTAAGTAATGGATTTACTTATCATTTTTCTGTTTTTTCTTAATAGATTAGTATTAGTTTCATTACTGAAAAAAAATATAAATTTTTTATTCTTTCTTCTTTTCTTCGTTTAACAAATACATGATCTACATATCTTTAACTCCCTCGTTGGCGTCTCCACCTTGTCGTGGTGAGGGAGCTTGTGTGTTCCAAGGATCCTGAGAGCTATGCTGGCGGTAGCTTTGCTACTGGTAAGGTCTCCCATGCCGGACAAGTCGAAGGTAAGGGACCAGACTAAAAGGGCGCTCTGCCCAAACTAAGGTGTGTGGTATCGTGCTGAGAGTTGAGTGGCACTGGGGTAGCAAAAGATGCAGTGTTGCTAACAATCCCTTCAGGGCACCTGGCAAAACCCTGTCATAGTTAGCCTTCTGCCCGTATTGGAGGATAACCAGATAGTGATTTACTGTTTCCTCCAGTTTGTCATTTTGAATGGAAAAAGATTCAAAAATTTCTAAAATTTTGTCTGGGGAGGCTGCTTCTCCACCCCGTCATGGGGATAGTGGTCCTGGTACCTCATCTGAGGGTGCCATGGCCATTGGCGTGCCCTAGGGCAGTGGGGTGGTGGAGCAGTCTCCTGGAGTCAGTACTGCTTTCGGGAGTAAACCTAGTCCGCAAAGGATGCGTTTGTCTGGAGCAGCTAGGCGAAAGCGAAAGAGGGCTAGGAGGGAAGCTGGTAGTGCCAATGGCTCTCAGTTACCGAGTGGCACTTCTCAACTAGCTTATTTGTCTGATTCTCCTGCTGATACTCCTGGCGTTGGCAAGAAAACCAGATCTGTGTTGTCTACCCTCTCTTCTGAGGAAGTAAGGCCTACTAAGCGGTCCCAGGGCTTTCAGCCTGGATCTTATTCAGAATCTGTGGCTTCTCTTCGGTCAGCCATCATCAAGGAGGGTTGTCCGGACTCCAAGATGGTGGCTGCTGAGATGGACCATATCTTGGATAAGATCCTGCATGGTGTGGATGGAATCCCTTCTGGGGAGACCTTGCCACTGCTTAAGGGTTATACCTTAGACAATGGTGCACTCATTTATACTTGTATGAATGAGTTCACCTGTCAGTGGCTTACTCGGTTTTTGGATTGATTGATTGATGTAGGAGAGGGCTAAACTCGTTGGTATACCCTAGAAAGGAAGTAGAAGTGAGAAGAGTTAGGAATAGTTTGAAGGATTCCTGCTGGAGGGAGTGAGCAGGGCACTAGATGAAAGTGAGGGGAGAGCAACCAGCACAGTCGTGAGATCCATAGCGTCCCGCATAGGCGTTAATTAGAACTAGAAAAAACAATAGGTTACAATGTTGATTAGTTAGCTGGTGATAAACAGAACAAAATATTTATAATGGAGAGATGCCTCTGTTGAGAACAGTGTTGAAGCTTGGGTTGAGTTTACATTTCATCGGTAGAGGGAATGTCTATCAGAGCTGCAGGTAGAACTGTTACTAGTGTGAACTTAACTTAAACTATTATTAGTTTAAGTTAAGTTCACACTAGTAACAGTTGGGAGGTGTCTGGAAGTTGCAACACAGTGAAGAATAGTCTTCTCTGATGGGTTCAGTACCTGGTAGTGAGATGGGGGTAAAGTATGGGGGGTGACACTGTAATGAGAAAATTATTACAATATAATTAGTTAATCTACTGTATTACAGGACAGTAGTGCAAGGATACAAGTGGTACAACTAACTATACAAAGATACAAGTAAAGTGATATATATAATGAACAATTAATGAGATAGGATACAATAAAATACAAATAAAATACTATTAAACTGAAATAGGATACAATGAAAAGGAATAGCATACAATAAAATACAAATGAAATGCAACTCTCAGCTTTTGGATGGGTGTACTCTTTGGCAGGGGATTTGTTTAAGGATATTCCTGTGATGAACCTGCCCAAGCCTATGAAGATGGCCTTTCTTACTGCAAACACGCGTATGCAGAATGTGCACCAACTTTTCACTCGACTCCAAGTATTCAACCCGGGGTTCAAGACTGAAAACTGGAGGGTCTTGGGTCGTAGTACGGACACTAAAGGACAGCGGCAATTCTGATGGTTGATCTTGCTTTGGCAAAGGCCATCAAGGTGGCCAATTTTAAGGTTTTTTCTGGGGTCGATCAAGGGACCTTTAAGGTATTTTTGGATCTCAATTCCAAGTCTGGGAGACCGATAGCTTCGGTGACTGCCCCTGAAAAGGGGGATGAAACGGTCAGGTTCGCCGATAGGGATTGGGCTTTCAGGGGTACCACTGGTCCTTCTGACGCCCAGTCAAAGGAGGGCATGGATCTTTGCTTACCTTAGATATCTGTAATGTCATGGGTCTGAGGGTGATTCAGATCAACCTCCAGCACTCCCAAGCTGCTTCTGCCCTTTTGGATCGGCTGCTCTTGGGGGCTGCTATGACCTTGCTCTTATTCAAGAGCGGTGGCACTATAAAAGCCAAATATGGGGGCTTCACTGTAAGGAACATAAGTTGTTTTCTTTTACTTGTTACTTCTGATAGTGGTCCTTGGACCTGTGTTTTCACTAGGAATAACACGTTTCACCCGTCTGGAATTTCTGTTCTAGTGATCTTACTACTGTTTGGGTGAAGCTAGATGAGGGGGGTGATAGTAGGGAATTTATTGTTTCCTCTGTTTATTTCCCTTATGATAAAGACGAACTTCCACCAATGCCTGAGTTTGGATCTTTAGTGGAATTTTGTCAGAATCATTTTGATTTATTGGTTGGTGTCGATGATAACTCTCATCATGTTGTTTGGGGTAATTGGTTAGTGTTGATGCTAACTCTCATCATGTGGTTTGGGGTAGCAAAAACATCAACCATAGGGGAAGCACCTATTGGAGTTTCTGATGGGTACTAACCTTTTTATTCTGATAGGGGTAATGAGCCAACCTTTGCTGTTGTTAACAGGACCTAACGTCATTTCATTTCATTTGCACGTCGTTGCATTTCATTTGTATTTTATTGTCATTGACCTAACGTTAGGGACACAGTGTTTTTCTGATCTAATTGAAAATTGTGATGAGCCTTCTTCTTCGGATCACAGATATATTTGCTTTAATTTACAGGATATGGGACCCTCGGAGGACTAATTGTGCTTCCTTTAGAGAAGACCTTACATTTAACTTCGGGGTATACAGAGCAGATTTTGCTCGGTGGTGGATTTATAAATGACTGTTGATCAGATTCAACAGCTCTCTTATCCTACCATCAAAATTGTCCTGTCAGGACTGCTCGCTCATCGATATCCTATCACCAAAATTGTCCTGTCAGGACTGCTCGCTCATCAAGGCAAGTTTCTTGGTGGAATAAATGGCTGGGCGGTCTTAGACGTAATGTTAGGTGGCTTTTTAATAAAGCTAAGAGGACTGGTGATTGGAATGCGTATAGGAGTGCTCTCACTAGTTATAATAAGGACATTAGAAAAGCTAAAAGGTCTTCCTGGAAACGGTATACTCAGGGAATTGAGGATATACCTGAGGTATCCAGACTTGTGAAGATAATGTCCAATATTGCAGGGTTGGTTCTCTTAAGTTGCCTGATGGCAGTATGACCAGTACCTGAAGGTATCCAGACTTGTGAAGATAATGTCTAATGAGAATTTTTGCAGGATTGGTTCTCTCTTAAGCTGCCTGATGGCAGTATGACTAGTACTTGCAGGGACTCTTTAAAGAAACTTTTTTGGGTGCACTTTTCTGGGCCTACTTTGACTGAGGACTCATCCTCCTTGCGGGTGCAGTCTTGACCTTGATGGGTGTGATTATCTTGCCACAAGGAAGGATTGGGGTCTTGTGAGGGGGATGATTAATCAATCTAATATTAGATGGGCTACAAGCGTTTTTAAGCCTTTCAAATTGGCGGAACCATATGACATTTTGCCAGTGTTCTTGCAACAGGGCATTGATGTCCTGGTTTCCCCTCTCTGCTGTGTCTTTTGGGCCTGTGTGGACTTTTGGCTACATTCCTCCTGGAGGCAGGTGAGGGTATCTTTTATACCTAAACCTGGGCGTAATTCTTATACCGAGGCTGTCTTGTCGTCCGATCAGTCTGATGTCTTTTTTATTGAAGACATTGGAGAGGTTGATCGATAAGTTTATTAGGGATGGGGCCTTGGTTAGTATCCCCTTTGTCACAGTCAATTTGCCTATCAATCTGGCAAATCGACTGAGCATGCTCTTTATGAAGTTGTTTCGATCATTGAGAGGGCTATTGGGTACAAGGAGATTGCCCTCGGTGCTTTCCTTGATATTCAAGGGCTTTTGACTCTTACTTCTTCTTTTAAGCAAATTAGCCTGTCTTGTACGGTGATGGAGTTGCTTCTTAAACAACCATTTAAGCTTCTTGATATGTTTCCTTCTAAGGCGCATCTTAAGGTTAGACGCTAGTTGATCTACAACCTGTATACGCTGGGAGGGAGGATGTGTCCTCTCAGGAACAAATTCTAGTTCTAAGTCTGATAAAAAGGGTTTTTAGCCTAAAAAATCTTCTCTTAGCAGGCGCATCTTAAGGTTAGACGCTAGTTGATCTACAACCTGTATACGCTGGGAGGGAGGATGGGTCCTCTCAGGAACAAATTCTAGTTTTAAGTCTGATAAAAAGGGTTTTTAGCCTAAAAAATCTTCTCTTAGCGTCTGCTATCGCTACTTTAAGACAGATTCTTTTGGTATCTTGAAGAACATTCTTAGAATTAACAGGGAGGGTGATCTTAAAAATAGACATCGGTAACACTGAATTAAGCTTACATTCTTTAAGAAAAGCCAAAGATTCTTTGGTTCTAACCATTTTGTTCATTGTCTTCTTGTAAGACCTTAAAACTTACAAGAAGACGATGAACAAAATGGTTAGAACTGAAGAATCTTTGGTTGTAGATTAACTAGCGTCTAACCTTAAGATGCGCCTTAGAAGGAAACATATCAAGAAGCTTAAATGGTTGTTTAAGAAGCAACTCCATCACCGTACAAGACAGACTCTTCCCTTAAAAGACGTTTTAACAATTATTGAAGACATAATTCTTCCACCAGTTGTTGAGGAAGTGATACGATTCGGCCCTGCCTGTGCGATCTTTGAACGGTGCAATCTTTTGCATGACATTCCGGCCCTGGAGAAAACTATCCAACCGCTGAACCAATTAGAAGCAGAACGTAGCAGATGATTGATCTCATTGATTTGTAAGTATTGTAAGGAAGCCGAACATCCGTTTAGGTGACAAACTTTTTTGGAATGAACTGTACATCGAAGGCGATAGATAAATACACATCACAGTCAGTTTCAATTTATGAATATTCGCAGTTTATTACAGTCAGTTTGTTTCTAGGGTGAGGCGAGTGAGACAGCCGCCTGGAGCGAAAATTATGAGAGGCGTATTCGTTTTTTCAATCATAATTTAATAATGATTGAAAAAACGAATAAAGTTTTTTATATTGTTTCTCAGTGACTATGTACTGACGCGATTACATTCCCGTTCTAAAATATTACATATATTTATGTATTAATGCGCGTGAGTTGAAGAGGAGAGAGGGCTCCATTTTCTACTGTTGCCTCAGGTGACGAAATATCTAGATCCGGCGCTGTTCTCAGTCTTAAAATATCCTTCAATCATTTAATGTCTCCAATAGTTCATATCGGCGTGAGTTGAAGAGGAGAGAGGGCTCCATTTTCTACTGTTGCCTCAGGTGACGAAATATTTAGATCCGGTGCTGTTCTCAGTCTTAAAATATCCTTCAATCGTTTAATGTCTCCAATAGTTCATATGTGGATTCAGAAAATTATATATCTTACATGCTTCCGATTCTATGGACAGATGCATATTGATAATTAAAAACATTTTAAGGCACCGTTTTTGTAATTAGGCATCCAGATTTACAAAATACATGCAAACTCATAATCTAGCGATAACAATGCGAAGAGACACTCAAATTTATTCATCAATCAAAAGAACTTGCATTTTGGAAAACCATATTTTATGTTGATATCATTTTTAGCCTTTCGATTAATTGCTAGGAAGGTGGCTTAGATGGAGAATTATTCATATTACTTATACACGGAATATCCGCCATTATCCGTTGATCTATATCTTTGTTGTATTAGAAAGATTAGCAAATTTCTGTTTAGCGCTACTCGATTCTTGATCACGAGTATGAGAAAGATACGAAACATCCAATTGGAAAAAAATTGATAGATAGTAATTTCACATAATCAACTACAGGAAAAAATTCACATGATTGAAAACATCATCAAATGTTGCATCTGGAAAGAGGCGAGACAAAAATATCTTTTTTTGGTATGCAATGATAGATTAGTTTTATTATGCCGCCATATCCTCATGGGATATTCTGTATCTGGCGGCGGCCATTTATAGCTCCCATCACAGGCTGGCCAGCACCCATGATGGGGTCAACCGGATGGTTGAAGGATGGGGTTCAACAGGCCGGGCCCGGACCCCTCCTGAAAAATTGGAGGTGTGGGACCCGGATTTGAACCCGGATCCTCCAGGGTGGTAAGCCAAAGCTTTACCACGCGGCCATCCGGCCGACTTGCAATGATAGACTTAACAACTTTCAGATAACTGACATTCAAGCAGGATTGAATAGTATTTTCTCTCACGGTTTTAAATTAGAATTTTCATTTGTTATGTTAATCATTTTAACAATATATCGATGAGAATATTTAGGGGTATCAATTTAATGACCAAAATTAACATCTGCATTTTTCTGAATTATATCATGAAAAGATTTTTAAATTCTGTATTTCATTCAATAAACATTTTTTTTTTCTCTAACATTTGTAAGGAATTATGGAAACCATAGAAGAGAGGATATTAAAATTGCTGGATAGATTACGCAATTTATTCTCCAAATCTTTCATTTTATCAGCTAATTTGTGTATGATCTTATCGTGACAAAAAATTGAGATTTATAATGTCATTAATAACTGATTACAGATTTCCTTTATGATCAAGGAAAAATGTTTGCTGTTATTGAAAATTTCGTTTGTGGAGTTCTGCCAATTTGTTTGAACTTGCATAGATGTATTATTATCGATAATGGGAATTGAATAAGATTTCCTTTATGATCAAGGAAAAATGTTTGCTGTTATTGAAAATTTCGTTTGTGGAGTTGTGCCAATTTGTTTGAACTTGCATAGATGTATTATTATCGATACTGGGAATTGAATAGGTGCTCCTACAGATCTCGCATTTCCAGTTCTTTTTGGCATCCTTAGACAATGTTTTGAAATTAGTTTTAATTAATCCGACACACTTATGATGAAAGATGTGATCTTTTATACTTGAACATATCAGGAGCTCTTCAACAATGTTCGCGTCATAAGGCGTCCGATTTTGTCGCTATATTCTATAATTTGGCAGGACGGTTCCGATCAGAAAAAAACAAACGACGAAAAGGAAATGAGGCAATCAAATGGAAATGATACTACTAGGGATTATATAATTAAACTTAAAATAATAAATCGCAATACAGAAACCAAAATAATAAGCGAACTACGATGTTTAGAGAGAGATAGTTGGTATTTTCAAAAATGTAGGTGAAAACGTCGGTTGCGTCCGACGAAGGCGAATGAGCGAAGATGACATTTGTCCTAATACAAAATAAAGGAAAATATGATATAATTTATAAATACCTTCTTTTCTAGGTATATCCACACACCTAGAATCGAACAGTTCTCTCACCTGTTCAAGATTAAAAATTGTAACTCTTCTTATTTTGTATATAGCTAAATTACTTCTAGAACTAATAATGTTAATTGTATTTATCGTTTCGTTTCATCTTATTTTAATTTTCGGTACTTTTCGGTTAATGGGGCGCCAGTCGTAATTGTGCGACAAATGTCTCGAAATTTAACTATGAGGTAGGAATATACCAAGCTGTATACAGGGTGAAGAAAATTTTGTGTACTGATAAGGGACCTCGAAACAAGTCGAAAATATCTAATGAACATATGGTCCAAATGGCACCATTTTCCAGTTATAACCCTTTAAAGCTAGCTAATCATTATCGAGTACAGAAAGCATCACGACGAGTCGCATTTCCAAGACACGTCGCTCGCCTTCTTATTATCCGGTAGTCAATAGCAGAGCGACGCAATGCGACGCGTCTAACTCGAAAACAGTGCCATTTAGATCATATGTTCATTAGACATTTTCGACTTGTTTTGAGGTCCCCTATCAGTTCACAAATTTTACGACGAAGTTTTTCTTCACCCTGTATATATAACGTGTTTAAATATCAAGCGCAAAATATGTATATAACTATATATACACGTTAGGCGTTTTGGCTCACAATTACAAATGGTATCCCGTTAACAGAAAAGTACCTAATTTTCTTTCTATTTTAATAAATATATTAATTTTATTTATCATCTTGGTCTCCGAGTCAATTCTTCTATCTTGGATTCCTGTTTCACTTACAACCCTCATTCGAAAATACGATATTATTCACGAATCACGTTTTTTTTAGCTATATACTGCGAGATCCTCACACTATACATCCGAGGATATTTCAAGTGAAAATGTTAACATTTTTAATTAAATAATAAATTAATTTTGCCTATTAAATCTTGTATCTAAAACCGGATTTTTAAATTTAAAAACCGGTTTACTAATTTTATAAATTTATCCAAAAAAAAAACGATTTTTAAACCTGGTTTTTAAAAACAGGCAAATCCTAGATACTACTTATTAAAGGCAGGAAGCAGAGGTGTTAATATGTCATATATCATGTAACATATAGAAAATATCATTTTTACGTTTCATTTTTATATAGGTTCATTTCTAATGTCATTATAATGTTTGTTCATTCTGTTCATTCGGGCCTCAGTTGACTTTCTATAGATAGGCCCAGTGGTGTCGTGTAGAACTTGGAATTCCTAGATACTACTTATTAAAGGCAGGAAGCAGAGGTGTTAATATGTCATATATCATGTGACATATAGAAAATATCATTGTTACGTTTCATTTTTATGTAGGTTCATTTCTAATGTCATTATAATGTTTGCAAATTAAAAAAAAAGAAAAGAAATGAATTCAAATACATAAAAATTAAGATACTTTTTACTTTCCTGATTATGGTGGTCGTATGAAAGAACTCGAGAAAGATAATCATCCTGTAGCCATTTTTAACTATTTAAAAATAGCAAAAATTAAATTTTTAAGATATTTTTCCACCTATTTAGAAATAATTAATGGGCTTTTATAGAGCCGGATTTGCATTTTTAGGGGCTCTAGGACGAGCACCTAAAACTAATAATAATCATCTCAGAAACTTAAACAACCTATGTCTAATTTTAAAGGCTCCTTGTAACTTATAAGGAACAAATTTTACTTTCTATCTAGCACTTTAATAAAACACATTTATTCATATTAAAAGTTTATAAAAGCTAAAAACAGATTGATAATTTTGAGGCCCCTAGAATTGCGGGGCCCTAGAATGCGGCCTAGTCGACCTATAGGTAAATCCGGCACTGGGCTTTCATTAAATTTAGCAGGAAATCTTGCTAGTTTAGTTGACTTGATGGCACTGTCTAATTTGACTGTTCAATAGTTTAATTAATTAAAAATAACTGATGCTTAAACTCCCGAATATCTCCCCTGATAATTTTTGTATTATTTGATGGAGTTTTATGAAATTCGGCAAGAAAACAATAGCATTGAAGAAGTTATGCATTTTAATGCAGCATTCGTATCATTCAAAAATGTCGGAAAGTTGCAGTTTTTTTCAAGAACTGCTTGTAAAAATTATACAAAATATTAAAATGAGAATTTTATATTTCGAATAATACTATTACCACTTAATTTTCTTTATATTCAATTATTATAATACTAAATTAATAAAATTTATTTAAGAGTAAAATTTCTGTGCTTAACATAATATATAATATTTTCCTTGTTTTAATTTCAAACAGGAAATTTTAAAATGTTAATCAAAAATTAGGAAAATTGATTTTTAAACTGAATTTTATTCTGCCGTAGCGAATATCAGTTTAGGTTCTGTTCGCTTGGTGGATCCGGCCTTGTCCGATCCCCCGTCGGGCTGCTGCATTTACACGGCGGTTCTGCCTGACATTCGTGTTCTCCCCTGTTGGGAGAACCAGTAGCAAATCCGTTCAGCCTCTTTGTTTTCTCGCAGTAAGAAAAGGTTCGGACTTTTCTGTCCTTTCGGCCTGTTATCGTCGTTTATTCGTCGCGACAGCGTCTGAGCAAGGTGTTCTTTGAACACACAGTAGCAAATCCGCCTCTTGTGTTTCCGATCCCTCTGTAGATGGAGGCGATTCTCGGCAATTTAAAGATCGCTCCGGCGACACAATGCACGAGATACGGATGCGGCCTTCTTACCCCTAGGACTGGCAAACCTGAGCGAGTCGGCCGTATACGTATTTCGTTTGCTTCGTGGACCAAGAGGTGGCAGGCGAGTATGCATCCTAGTGGCAGGCAATGATTAAGCCGAGATTATTCTCGCAGACGTATAGTAGTACCCTCTAGCTGGCAAACTGAGCGAGTCCGCCGTATACGTATTTCGTTTGCTTCGTGGACCAAGAGGTGTCAGGCGAGTGTGCACCCTAGTGGCAGGCAATGATTAAGCCGAGATTATTCTCGCAGACGTATAGTACCCTGTAGTACCCTCTAAGTGGAGCAGGGGAGCGGCCTTTTGGCTTGTCTCAGAATACGAAATGAGCCTGATGTCAGATACATCCTGACTTAACTGTCTCCGCTCGGTGGTTAAACTCTTTCTTTTCATTAATTGACGACCGCGATCCCACAATATCCCATAATGTTACACATTACACAGTTTATACAATTTTTCTTGAAAGTAAGACTCATGTTATTGGGAGATAAAACTGCACATTTTACCAGGAATTCTTTAAAATATATAATTTAGGAATTTATTAGCTATACTAGATCCAACTAATAAAAGTTTTAGAGAATACAATATATCATTATCAGCTAATTGATTTTAGACTGAGTTATAAAAGAAAACAAAACAGTAATATCTCAAATTGTTCCAAATCTTTAAACCAGGGATTCTCTTAACCTGCGGTATCCATACCCCTTGGGAGTATGAGAACCAAGTGCTGGGGATATGGGACTCGATCTCTAAAGTACTGTAAATTCAAGCTGTTGACTTATTTGGAAGTCATACTGGCAACTAATATAAGGAATGGTGATACAGTCAAGTGAAGGAGATATAGGACCATATTGGACAATCCATTGGGAGTCTGGAGTCATCAAAAGGTTAAGAACCCGTGCTTTAAACTTTAACCGAGTAATTCTCTGTAATATTTGCTTTTGTTGAGAAGGAAAACTGTACAACAAGAATAAACAAGTTTTTTAATCCAAAATCAATCTTTTTATTAACTTAGAAACAAAACTGACAATGTTTTAAAATTATGATAAAAAAACAGTTTATCATGAACAAAAAAAACAGTTTATTTTATATATGTATATTTAATTAAAAAATAATTTTATGAAAGGTATATCCTTTCAAAATTAGTATCCGTTTTAAATTTTCTGTTTTATAACATATTAATATAAAATTTAATATAAATCATAGGTACAGTCATACCTCGACTTACGTCGTTTCCGGCTTTACGCCGGTTTTTTCTTAATAGAAAAAAAAAATAAAACTCTACTAAAGGTTGGGTCTCACAAACGTAAAAGGAGATGTAAGTACGTCAATGTATCGATGCTGATGATGTCACTTCCTGTATATTACTAGACGCTGTGTCTTTACGCCGAAGTTCACGCTTGTTCAATTTTCTTCGCTGCGTACAAGGGTATGTTGACCACATAAAAATGAATAAAATAATAATTAAAATATTCAGAATAATTTATAGAATTATTTAGAAACATAAAAATGTTATTATCGACACTACAGGCTATTTATAGGGGGGGGTCTAGGTCGTTTTTTAAAGAGTATATTTGACTTACGAGTCTTGGAACGCAAGTCAAAAGACTCGTAAGATGAGGTATGACTGCATAAATAAATTTTAAAATCAAACATAAGAGATAAACTCTGAGTTTTTCTAATTATAATAAAAATATAATTTAAAAATATTGTTTCTTATTTTAATTGTTATTTATTGTTATGAAAATATATTTTTTTAACATCTTTACATTAAAATCTTTTTAAACTGAATAGCTGAACATAATTTGATAGGACATAATGTAACTGTATTACTGACAGTATAAAATTTTATAGTTTATACGTGAAAATTGGTTTTAAATAACTATATGTTGTTAGTTAAAAAAAAGCATCTCTACATCATAATTATTATTTACACTTTTTGTATTTAATAAAGATTTTTTTTCCTCAGGAGATTATTAAAAACAGTTAAAGTTTAACGGACAAACATGTAGATGAATACTTGGCCTACTTTTTCAAAGAAATTTTAATGTTTATAAACGTCATGCTATTGTTTCAGTGTCCTTCACTAGTAAATTCTGGATTAATGAATGGATTTTAGTAAAATTCTACTGGAACATTCTATCATTGAAGACAGATCATCCAGTAGCCACTTTTAACTATTTAAAAATGGCCGAAATAAAAATTTTTTAAGATATTCTTTCCATGTGTTAATGGGATTTTATCAAATTTAGCAGGAAGTCTTACTAGTTAGTTGACTTGATGGCATTATCTAATTCTGTCTGTTCGATAGTTTAATTAATTAAAAATAATGGATGCTTAAACTCCGAATATCACCCACGATGACTTTTCGTATTATTTGATGAAATTTTTATGAAATTCGGTAAGAAAACGATATCATTGAAGAGGTTACGCATTTTAATGCTGCATCCGTATCACTCAAAACTAACGTATGATGGAAAGTTGCCTTTTAATTCTTTCTAGAACTGCCTGTAAAATTATACAAAGTATTCAATATTTTGAATAACACTGTTACCGCTTAATTTTCTTTATTGAGTTATTATAATACTAAATTAAATAAAATTATTTCAAGCGTAAAGTTTCCGTGTTTAACATAATATACTATATAATATTTTCCTTGTTTTATTTCAAACAGGAAATTTTAAAATGCAAATCAAAAACTAGTAAAAAATGATTTTCTTTTTAATTTTAAAACTGAATTTTATTAGAAATATCACTTGTAGAATTTTAAACTTACCTATTATTCTTGACTTTTTCTATTTCTTTTTTTTATTTTGATTTTAATGCCGACTTTCGGTCGAAGAATCAGTTCTCCTGCAAGAAAGAGTTTCCTGAAGTCTTTTTCTACTGTCTCAACGGTATAGTTACGGAAAAAATGAGAAAGAATTATTTTCTCTTCCATCAGCGCAAATCTTTGTCCTGGAATAATAATAATAATAATAATTTATTTTTATTTCTTAAAAAATATTTATATCGAATATATATAAATTGATATTTTACCTATACAGTTCCGAGATCCTGCAGAAAAAGGAATATAACTGAATGGATGACGTTCTTTGCAGTTTTCTGGTGCAAATCTATCGGGGTTGAAAGCATTTGGATTTAAATATATGTAAGGATTTCTGTGCAGTAGATAGATGTAAAGTATACAAGTTGTGCCTTTGGGAATTATGTAACCATCTAAAAATAGAATGCAAAACTTTAAAATGCTCTCATAAATTCATAAAATTAATCTTAAAAATAATTGGTTCTATTAGAAAGAAAAATAACTTTTTAGAAATTTAATTTATCATTTCTGTACACCTTAATTGCTTAAATTAATTATTTAACATGTATTAAGAAAATATTAATTAGTTTATTGTTTTTTATGTGCAGGAAATGTAGATTTATATTGATTTTACTTACTGACACTAACGTCTTCTGTTAAATCCCTAGTGATGAAAGGCACTGATGGAAAAAGTCTCAAAGATTCCTAAAAAAAAATATTTTTTGCTAATTTTATTTAAAAAAGAAATGAAATAATTATAAAATAAAGGAAATTTTAATAGATAAATCAATTTAACTACTTTAAAATAAGTTTAAAGAAAAGAACGAGAAATAATTTCTTTTCTTTTATTTCTGGATCGTGGTATATAAATCAATTTAACTACTTTAAAATAAGTTTAAAGAAAAGAACGAGAAATAATTTCTTTTATTTCTGGATCGTGGTAAAATTATCGAACCTTAATAACACAATCTAGATATTTTAATTCTTTGATATCTTGCATGGTAACGTCTCTATCGACGTCATTGCCAAAAATAGCATCTATTTCAGTCAATACACTTTTCTGTATATCCCAATGTAATCCGAGGAGATAAAGAACCCAAGATAAAGCATAAGCGGTAGTGTCATGACCCTGAAATTAAGGAAAAACAAACAAAAAAAAATATTAATAAATATTAATTCGATAAAACTATGACGATAAATATTACCTACAGCAAACATGAATGCATTTACTTCTTGCAGAATGTCGTCATCTGAGATTTTACCATCCTTCTGTTGATGATACAGAAGAAGATCTAAAAGAGGTAATTTTTTATTCAAGAAAAATTCGTTTTCTTTAATGTTATAATTTCCATTTAGTTCAGATTTTCTTTTCTGGATAATCTATTATAATTATAAAAAGAAAACAATATTTTATTATAATTTTATCACATTTTTTTATCGTTTATATTTTAGATATAACATACTTCCATAGCAAAACTGTTAAGCATATTCATGACATTTTTAATTTCTTTGCCTTTCTTCGTTCGATAAAATATCTTGTCTGACCAAAACCATGGTCTTAAAAATCTATATTGATGTATTTCCGCAATTCTGAAATATTCAATACTGATTTTAATATTTTTTAAGGATAAAATCTTCTTTTTTTTAATACTCAAACTACGATCAACTCTCATTTTCATTGTTAATTTATTTAAAAAAATATAAAAGAGGTTAGAGGAAATTTATAATTGACATATAAAACACAAAAGTTTAAAATTCAAATTCTCTTTAAAATTTATATTTTGTTCTTTTTGTTATATATTTCATCAAGCTTTAATACTACTTATTTACATAATATTACTTATTTAATTATTTCTATCACTATTCATGAATTTATTTCTTTAAAGCTGTTTGTGATTTGTCAAGGTGATATGATTTAATATCTTCATAAATAATAACTAACCTTTTCTCTAATACAACCTCCGATTTGTTAAATTTATCCTTGAAGATTATTTATGAACTTAAAAAAATATCACAAAATTAGCATTTGATTAGTTTTTACTTTAGTGCAGGAGATAAAGATTGAAAGAAATTACGAAAATAATTTTTGAAGATGCTTATAATGAAAAACCCGTTTCTGTTTACTTATTGTCATCTGCGGTTGCATATCCTCTAAACAGATCTAAACAGTTGCATATCCTCTAATCCTCTAAACAGATATCCATAATAAATGTGTTTTTTTACGGAATCGAACTCGTCTATTCTGGACAGTAGACCGAGGCTTTAACGATGCTGCTGTGAGCAGCTATCTCTTGTTCTTGTTAGGAGAAAACAGAGGCTTTAACGATGCTGCTGTGAGCCGCTATCGCTTGTTCTTGTCAGGAGAAAGCACGTGACGAGCACATCCCATGCATATACCTGCCACCCTATTTTCATTCAGAAGGGACAGGTCCATTCTGATTTAACTTGATTCTCACTACAAGTACCTGATTGTGCAACCGATCAACTTCCGGCAAGCACAGCTCCTACGAGAAGTAGGCAAAACTTTATGGACTAGACTGTACAGTACTATATAGAAAAGAGTGAAAAATTTTTTGGAAAACAAATGGATATAATGGACTTCACCTACAGCAATAGATGGCTGGCGCATTTCAAATAACAGAGGAGCCTTTTGGAAGCATTGCGGCATGGTGAAACATTAACAAGATTTCACATCACGTGGTAAGTCATTATGGAAATAACTTGGTTCTTATGATCTTAAATTTTCTACAACTTAGGTGTGAACCAGACTTAAAGAGACCCATGATTATTAACTCCATCTCTCCTACCCCCTGACTATAAATGAATCCAAAGAGCTTTTAACATATACATTATATGTTAAAAAACTCTGTGGATTTATTTGTAGTCAGCAATTGAGCAGTTGAGTATTGATGAACTTTGGGATATGAACCACCTTACATGTTCCTGGTGGATTAACCAGGATATTAAAGCTCAGCAATTGAGTATTGACGAATTTCAGGTTATGATCCACTTTACATGTTCCTGGTGGATTTACAAGGACAAATACAATACCAAAAGGAATATTTGTTTAGACGTTTCTATTGGCAGATGGGGATGGTGTCTTATCGGGGTTTGCCTATTCCATTAACATAGGGAAGATCTGTTCTGCCAAATTTCATGGTGGTCAGCAAGGATGGCGGATTAAGGGAGTATCGTATTGGGGTTTGATTGTATTATTTATAACAACAGTTAACATCACTATATCATAGCGATTCTATTGTGCAAAACAGTAATGCTATATATTGTAAACTATTTATAAAGTAAAAAGAGGATTTTAAAAATATTGTACATAAAGTCAAACTTATATAAGTTGGATATGCATAAATTGATGACTCTTATTTTCTTGATTGAATTCTTTTCATCATCTTTTATGTAACTTTGAGTATTAATATTATTTGTTGTTTTTTCAGGAAAGGGTCTTACTCTAATACGATCTGTGATTGAAGGAGACTTTACCCAGAAATATAGTGAAGTACAAGCTGCAAAACAAGTAAGTTACTATTGTAATAATAAAATTCACTTTCATTAATATTGAACTAATTAATTATGTATTAGTGTTGACAAGTCTTAAGTATAAAATTGACAAAAATTATCATTACAGTAAATTATTAAAGTCTTATAATAATATCAATTTTATAATTAATTAAAATTTTAGATTTAACTAATTAATTAATATGTTTTCTTAAAATATTAAAAAAATCAAAGAACTAAATCCTTAATATTAAAGCAAAATAATAAACTTATAAGATCTTCATTTGTCAAAAGCTAAAATATTAATATTATTTAGTACATAACAAGCTCTAGTTAACATAAATATTTTCTTCTATAACATTTTTGGTCTAGAATCCAATCATCATCAGCAACTACATACAAAATTACATAATATATAACGTAACTAATTATAATTGAACTTAACTGAGGGATTATTTCATTTAAATATTCCTATTCTAACCAAATATTACCCTTTGTGATCTACTTTTAGAATTAAACTGCCAAATTAACGATTATTTATTAATTATGCTATGGTGCCACCATGTGTTGGATTAATAATTAATTATTTTAAATTTAGGCTAAGGTAGTATGAGCTGTTATTTAATAATTAAACTATAATTTTTAATGTTTAGACTGTTCAGGATCACTGATATCGTAAATTACAAGAATTCTACTGCTTATACTCAGTATAATACATGAGAAAATCTGCACCATTAGCAGTGAAGAAACAAACTTTATTAGCTAGAACGTAACTAGTCAAGTTCTAGCTAATAAAGTTTATGTTTCTTCACTGTTAATGGTGCTGATTTTCTCGTGTATCATTGATATTGGTATAAATCTGATAATTTCTAAAATTACTTGCATTATATACATCCCAAAATAAGAAATTTGCTAATATCTTGGTAGTCTAACTGGTTAAGGTGTCGGGACAGTAATCTGAAGATCCTTGTTTGACTCCAGGTCAAGGCAAATTTTTAATTTCAGGAAAGTAGTAATAAATGGTTATTAAATAAATTATTAAAAAGTAGATAGTGTCACCTTAACTTAAATTTAAAATAATTAATTATTAATCTACTAAATAATGGCACCCTTCCGATCTTAAAAAAAAATAAATCGAATATTCTTATAAAAACAAATGAGTAGTGAAAGAGGAAAAACACGTTTTTAATTCTTCAAAGGCGGAAGCTAAAGCTAAAAAAATTTTGGCTTTTAAAATTCCGATTCTAAGTAGTCTCACTGTAGTGTTTGTTACTTTGATGCTGTAAAAACTTTTCTTTTTTTTTTAATTTTTTTCTTTTTCTTAAACTAATTTAAATTAACACATATTCATATTTTCTTTATAAATGTAGAATATTTATATAATAAACTATTTGTAAGATACTTTTTAGATAATATAAGAATATTATCTAATATTTATAGAATACAATGGTACCTCGGTATACGTCCTTAATCCGTTCCAGATCCTTGAATTTATACCAAACAGGACGTATACCAAACGAATTTTTCCCATAAGAAATAAAGCGAAGATGATTAATCCGTTCCCATAAAAAAATCCTATTGTAATTGGCATATTATTACATTGATGGGATTGCACAAAATAATTTAAACACTGCTTAATACTAATACTAATTAAATATGCTTAATACTAATAAAATACATAAATACAAAAGTAATTACAGTAGATAAAATAAATGAAAGTATAACCTCGCTACCTTGCTGAGAAGAGTCGAATGCCTATTAGGATGGTGTTAAGAAGGGAGGAGGTGGAGATGTTATTGTTTGGAAGGAGAATCCGCTTCCAATAAAACTTTAGAAATCTGACATTCTGGTGTTTTTTTCTCTTTCAATTTTCTGTCTCTTTTTCGTATTTGGACCTTGTTGAGGCTCACCAGGTTTGACTTTTACTAAAAAATCTGTCCAAAAAACTTATCTTCTGCCTTCTCCTCAGGATGTTTCGGAAATACGACATTGTCTGGTCATTACAGACAATGCTATTACGACTTGCTATAATTTTTATATAAGGAATGTGTTTTTTAAGAGAACACACAACAAACTAATACAAGTTCTAGCACGCGAATCGGTCGTATTCCAAACAAAAGTCGTATACCAAGCAAAATTTTTCGCATCCAAACACGACCTATACCAAGTTGGACTTACACCGAAACGGGTAAATACCGAGGTACCACTGTATTATATCATATAACTGAAAAATTTTAATTTATTTATGTAATTGTTATATAATAAAAAATCATTGCAAAATAATTAATTGATTTATCAATTATTAAAATAATTAATATACAGCTTATTACAGTATCATTAACTCTGACATTTTATTATCAGAGTTAATGATATTGCGTAGAAAGATGATTTATGGAATAAAATTTTTATTCGTATTATAGATAAATCTCTAATTCGATACGTTACCAATTTACAAAACAATTTATCATAATTAAATTCATAAGCTGAAAGCCTCTAAAATCTGATAAAGAGCATAATAGATATTTCACTTATTATATAGAATCATTTTAAGTTTTTTGTTCTATCTGTTAATTTAATACTATGTATTGGGAAATATTATGTCCCAATATATAGTGTTGTATATATATATCCCAATTTAATAAAATCAAATCTGATATTTAAATGAAAATCTGCAAAATCTTCAGAATATTCGATATATAGAGAGAATTTAGAGTCAAAAGATAATTAATGATAACTTTTTCTTATAATTTTTATATATTATTCGGGCTTGTTTTCTTTTTATGCAGAACAGATTAAAAATTGAGACTAAAATACGTTTGATATTAAAAATATGTATACAATACTATTTGATGCCACTAAAAGAATCATCTGTTTTATTATTCTTACGCAAATTTATCATTTATGTTTTTTTTATTTTAAAGTTATGATTTTTTCAAAATAATTAACTGGATGCGTATAGTTATTGTTTAGACAAATTCATAACTCTACAATTGTTTAGCAAAATTCACACAGATTATGAAGTAAATAAACGTATCACTTATATGGAATAATAATACTCCAATGTAATTATTATCTAATTTTACATTTATATAATTATTTGAGTTGTTATGTAATTATTTATCTATAATGAATTTATAATCCCTCATTTCATTCAATAATGTCTGTATATCTTCACATTAAATATTTATTTTAGAAAATTGAATGGAACGATAATTAATTTAATCATCTGTAAAGATTTATGTTTCATCAATCGTATATATAAGTCCAGCCGATGCTATTTGTACACTCATTATTCGATTGAATTACTTCAGCTAAGAACTATCTTTTATATAATATATAATGAGTACATAATCTTTTCACAAAAATTCATTAGCTCGCAGTTAAAAACTGGAACGATAATTAATTTAATCATCTGTAAAGATTTATGTTTCATCAATCGTATATATAAATCCAGCCGATGCCATTTGTACACTCATTATTCGATTGAATTACTTCAGCTAATTTACAATGATACTAATCTTTGTTCATGCTAAGAACGATCTTATATAATATAATAATGAGTACGTAATCTTTTCACAAAAATTCATTAGCTCGCAGTTAAAAATTAACAGAAAGAAGAGTTAAAAATCAATATTTTATTTTTATTAATAAAAATTACTTAATAACCTTTTTAGCATTTCTGCATTTAATCTCTATGACAGTATTTTAATTAGGTAAATAAAAAAACGCACAGATAATCCCTCTTAGTCTTGAGTGCAAAATTTTACATAAGATGTAGCCTTTTTATATACATTAATAAATTATTAGTAATTTTAATTAAAATAAATTGATTAAACTGACTAGCGGATAGTACTGCTGTTCAATATGAAGCTTAAAAGTTCGTTTGGCTTACAGTAGAAAACTCTGATATCTTTCGTGAGAGATTTATCTTTAACAACCATTTAAAATGAAGAAAATATGTCTTCTATAAAATTCTTTTGTTTCTTTTAAAAGTAAAACAAGTAGTTTTAGGAAAAATTTTATATTTTCCGAACATGTCTTCTATTTTGAAATAATTAAAATACATGTCTATAAAGTCATCTTTAATGGCATAACCTCTACATTAAGCATTTTAAAAATCAATCAAATAATGTAAGGTCACACCCGTTAGGCGTATTATGTATTTTATTTTAATTAATAAAAATTTCTTAATAATGTTTTTAGCATTTTTGCATTTAATCTCTATGACAGAAGATTTATAGATAATCTTTGTAGAAGATTTTAATGACATAATCTCTACGTTAATCATCATAAAAATCAATCAAATAATGTAAGGTTACACCCGTTAGGCGTATTATATATTTTATTTTAAACAATATTTTATTATAATATGATTAATACGTATTTTTTATATACCTTACATTAATACTAATTATGGTAAATATATTTGTTTATAATAATTTATAAATTTAAATATAAGATATATTATGATAATTTGTGACGTGAATGATTCTGCTATAAGATTATGTAATCGTGTTCAGTTTGTATGAATGAAAATGAATAATCGATTCAGTTGGAATGACCGATTATTATACGAAAGAAAAGAAAACGAAACCGTTTAAGAATTAATAATAATAATAACAACAACAAATAATAATACAGAAAAATTAACGAAATCAAATAATTTTATGAAGGAAACGTGAATCTTATTAAAAGAATTTAAAAATTTTAAGACGTATTGAAATAAGAGATCGACTCTATCATATAATGCAAACTCATAATGCAGAGAGAGATGGAGAGATAAAACTTATCGACTTAAGATTAGAATAACAAGAAGTTTGAAGTTCCTGAAAAGGAAAGTTAAGAAAATAGCTTGATAGCCATTCATCATCATTCCTGAGGAATGAGAGGAAACGAATTCTTCCAATCAGATAATAGTTTCGATTTGAACCTCTCCACGAATGTAATCGGGATTGGCGGATTTTCTAAAAGAAAAAAGGGAAAGAATTTCAAAAAATGTTAGTCAAGAATCCATAGTATGTGTGTCTCAAGAACAATATTGGATGTATAAATAAAAATGAACTAATAAAAGAAAAATCGATCGGAAAAAATATATTCTCTCTCTGGATATGTTGAGTTGTTTATTCAAGTTAATTTTATTTGATTTAAAGTTTCATTAGCAAGTTAGGATAGGCGGTATAAAGTTCCTGATTTTTATGATTATCTGTATTCGTTAATTTTATAGTACTGCAGTTGTAATGAATTGTTCATTGGATTCCTTGTTAATTGCTATATTTGTTTTGTCATTTAGTTTGTTTATTGTTAAATGTTTTTAATTAATTTTAATTACTCCTTGTTAAATATACATATTTTATATTTTAATTATATGAATGTGATGGCTAGTTATTCTATGTTCTTCCAACACTTCTGGATTCTGAGCGTTCTTACTCACGCATCAATGATAAGAACATTGTATTCTAACTTCATAAATTTCATTATCTGACAAATTAAAGTATTGAAACCGACTGCGGTCCGCACAATAGCTTTATAATCAATATTTTAACGAATGAAGCGGTAGATTTAATTGATCTTATTTTAAAGTCGACTTTGATGTCCTGATCACTCTGGTAAATTTCATAAATATCATCCAAATAGTTCAAAAGAGGTATATTTTATTTGCTCAACCTGGGAATGTATTATTAATATTACTAATTTTGATTTCAATCGGTTCATTGGGTATCCGGTCAATTTATGCAATCAGATTATTTAACAATCATTCTAGATTGATAGTAAAAGACTTATCTTTCAAACAAAAGTTTAATAAATTATAAGATATGATAGAACTATAAAATAAGATATTTTGAACACAATAATATTTTAGCCATTAATATGGCCTATAATTTCTGAAATGAGGTAAATTTTAGTTAAAATTTGCATTACGTAGAAACCGCAGCATTACGTTTCTTTAGACTTTAGATGTAAAAATATGTAGATCTAGTATATTCTCTTCAAAAATATGATTATGTAATACTGTATAATATATGCATTACTCCATAATATTGTATGATGTATACATTATTCAATGATAATAAATAATTCATAATATGAGACAAAAATAAAATATTCATGTACTGTATTGGAATATATGATTTTTTCATTCTTACTTTATTTTTTTAAAGTACTCATTATCGAATAATGTACAGATCAATTTCAAGCAGTCAATATTTATTAAAATTCTCAGTTTTCCATTTTTCATAAAAATTTTTAAAATGAACTATAGAATATATAAACTGGGATTTTTTGGTTACAACAAACAAAAAATTAGTAGATGGATAAAGAGGATAAGGAAGGTGTAGTTAAAATATTGATAAAACAAAATGTTCAACATATAAATCTATAAAACATATATATAATATACAATTATCTGAATATAGCATATAATTTATATATTATATAAATATATAAATTATATGCCATATTCAGATAATTGTATACTGACTAATAAATAACAGATAATAATTGTATATTGTAAATTAATAATTAACAGATAACTTTCCTTCAGCGCAATGTTAAATGTTTTCTACTATAATGAGCAATTTTTCTAACAAGATAACATATATCTAATGCAAAATTATATTAATTATATTAATATTAATTATATTAATGCAAATTATTAATAAATTTCTTGCATTGAAAACTGAAAAGTATGAGGTTTGATTCCGGCTACATCTAAATGATTAAAATTCTATAAGTTACTTCTACTTCAAAGAAATTAAACAATATTTCGTTTAATAATATTAATTTATATGCTAGTAGGCCAGGTGCTCAAATGAGCCTCTATCGCTGATTTTTCAAATGACCTGGTTGTGCAAAATAATTTCTCTGGCTGTTTTCAAATCAGCCTTTTGCGCAAATGGCTCAGTTGAACTAATGAACCCAATCTTCAAAAGATGCTAACAAAATACAAGGTACATGTTTAAGATACATATTTAGGTTTCCTTGTAGCACAGTCTTTATTTACATATCCATTTACATCGCAATGGCTTAACAATTACTAAAGATTAAATACCAATAATACTCTCAAAAAATTTAAAATAAAGTAGTCAACTATGGTATTCTTAGCAAAAACTAAATTTTTTGTTGTGAGTATAATAATTTGGCCACCCACTGTAAATCAAAATCTTATAATTCAAGACTAACATTTATATAAAAAATCAAGAAATACGTTTCATAATAATCAATTAAATAATTTGCATTTTTATTTAAAATAAATTAATACTAATTTTATACAGATATACAACAAAAATTTAAAAAATAAAGTTTCAAAATATATGAAAACAAGTTTATTTTGTATTTTCTTCTCTTGTTAATATCAAAACAGTCTTCTTTCTCAGTTCAAAGTCACCATTACTGCCACTAGTTTCTTCTACCTCAGATTTTTTTTTAAATTTGCTTTCTAAAGAAATTTTTGAAATCACCTCAATAAAATCTGTTATCAATGTTTGCCTTTTACTTTTACAGTACTTAATTCCTTATAAAATCTATTCATATTGAGCTAAAAAATACAGTGGGTGATCGATTAAAACTGTTCGGATAACGAACATTTCACAGAACAAACTGTGGGACCTATGGACTGACGGAATAACAGATTGGCAGGATGGCCATGTGGTAAAGCTGTGGCTTATCATCATGGAGGATCTGGGTCCTTTCTCCTCCAATTTTTCAGGAGAGGTCCGAGTCCGGCCCATTGAACTTCATCCTTCAACCATCCGGTTAACCACATTATGGGTGTTGGCCATGAGCGCTATAAATGGCTGCCATCAGATAAAAATATCTCATAAGGATATGGTGGCTTAACTAACCTAATGGAATTACATGCTTAGGCCTTGTGTGTTCGTGGATTTATGGATAAGGATGGGAGAAAAGTAGTTTTTCTCGATTAAAATGAACTAAGAAACAACTTAAATGAAAGATTTATCAAAGAAGGTAAGAGAGAAATTTTACAATATTTTGGTTTTAGAATGACACCCATACTAGGTTGAGGTCAATAGCTTGGGGAGCTCTACAACGACAATGCTATTAATTACTTCTGAAAAATCCTGAAGAAGAGAGAAAAGCAATCGATTTGGATAATGAACATAGTCTTTGAATGATTATGTTTGTTAACCGATCACCCACTATATTTTAATTCCTTTCTAAATCTTAAGCTGTGATCCATGTTTATTTCCTTGACATTGATCCAAACAATGATTAATGTCAGGGAAATCATTATCAGTTGTATTAATCTTTCAATAAATTATTTCTTTGACATTGATCCTTCTTTATTGAAAGATTAATACAACTGATAATTTTCATTGTTTATAAATTACTATATATGTTAATTAACAATTCTAATAAAAATATATTACATAAAAATTAAAGATCATGTATATATATGTATATATTGTACTAGACAGTATACATACAGATTGCTCACCAATACAAGATGGAACAGTTAAAAATTTTGCTATTCATCATTGTTCATAGTCTAGAACAGTGGTTCTTTAACTTTCCTAGACCACAGACCCTCTTCAGAGATCACTCGCCCTCCCAGACTTCCATTTTTGTTCCATCATAATTTATTCTTAGCATTAACCCTTAATTTATAATTAATATTAAATTTTATAATCAATAAAAATTTTTACATTTACAAAGAAAATTTTCAGAAAAAAAATTTCAAAAATTCAGTCATATAAATAGATAAAAAAATTTCAAAAATTCAGTCCATTCAAATTTATTTTTGGCATTATTTTTTATTTTTTTTTTTGATGAACTATATAATTAAAAAAATGACAAAAAAAGTTCTTATAAAATTTTATATTTTAAAACAACTTTTTATTTAAAAGTATTTCAAATTATTAAATCAATTCAATTGAATAAACTTAACCATTAAAAAAATTTATAAAAACGAATTTATTATAAATCCAATTAGTCAGAAAATCCTGCCAGAACATAACGGAGAATAAACATTGCTCTATTTCGAAAAAAAAAACCACTTCCTGTTATCAACCGATGTCACACCCATGCAGCTTCAAATCAGCTTTTTCTGCATAAAGAAACTCGAAACTGTACAGGAGCGTACAAAACAATGAAATTCTATCATAGTACGTACTCATCTTCGAATGTCATTCACACTGTCACCTGTGGGAACGATTAGTCTGCACACGTGTCTGGTTAACGTAGAACCCTCTACACTAAACCAGGATTGAATTCCGGGAAAGACAATAAAAAAAACGTTCCAGGGGACATACTATATATAAGTTTAACTTACCAATAGAAGAAAAAGACACCTGTTGCTGCTAAAAACACGGTGAAAGTAAGTCAAGACGGGATTCCGACAGGAAGAAGGGAGTGACAGCAGACGGTGTACCTTCTCCTTATTTGGCATTGACCGAACTCTACACCTCTGCACTAGTCACGTCAGTTCCCGGACCTCAAACACCATTGGTCTAGTGAGAAAGACGAGGGAAGTTGCAGAAATATCGCATGGGAGTGGGCAAGATAGTACTGTTAACTGTTTTAACATGTAAGCGCCGGTAATCCCGGATTAAAATTAATCCGCCTGTGAACGGAGTTACTTTTTTAAAAAAAAGAAGAAAAAAAAAACGAAATGGCCTACATCAACTAGGTTTTTTTCGAATGGTTGTTGCTGCTGCTGGAGAGCACGTGTAAATAAGGAAATACTACTCTCATTGACTTATGTTTTCTACCCATTTTTTGTAATGAAGTTTTTAAAATAGAAATCAACTCATATGATAAATAGACTTCAAAAGTAATTCTATACAGTTAGAAATAGACTTATCATCAATGTTTTTAAATATCGTTACGCAATTTTTTTTATTTTATTTTTTATAAGAAGAGATGTTTCTGATGCCGCTTTTAATTAATTTTCTTCACATTTTGTATTATTAATTGGAATTTTTGGAATACGTCCAAGTGTTTTTTTAATTGAAACATCATTCATTGATATATAACGGAGGTGGGTAGCTTAAACCAGACAGACTTATAACTTGTCTGGAGATAAACAAAATAAATAATGCAAAATCTCCAAAGGTAACTATTGCGGCTGATATACCGAAAATCCCTACATAAAAAAAAATATAGAATGGTTCAAATCTTTACTGTATATGTACTTGTTACACATAACTAAACGAGGTCGTGGGCGAGGATGTCCTATAGTGTATGACCCGATACTGTTCCTAATACGACTGATTAAAAAAGATAATGATAATGTCTGACTGTTACATCTATACCCATACATAATTTTAATTTCGCTATCAATCACGAAGGGAAAACAAAAGTGACTATTTATTTTTTTGATGTTTTGCCAGATTTATCTAACAGTTGCAAATTAGAAAACTTGGCATATAAATGAAACTGCGCATACTTTTAAAACAGAATAAAAAAATTTCACAACATGCCATTGCAAACGACGACATTTTGTTTTAATTTCCACGAAATGCGCATTTTTATCGTCCACCCAAACAGTGCGTGGGTGCATATTTCAATAAGGAAAAACCTTGAAGAGTTACGACAAATAAAATCTTAAAAAGTAAAATAAATATAAATAAAAAACTACAAAAAACAAAAGATTTAAGAGCGTGCTCTCACGCATCCGAAATGTGTTCGCGTGAGTAATAAATACATTATATGATCGACTTACATGCTGGAGGTGGAATATTCTTTCCGTAAGAACGGAATGGTTGATAAGGACGAGACGATGTCATGTTGTCAACAGAGACACCTGCAAATGTGGATGTCGAATGACTTTTGGCTTCTTTCCACATCGCTCAATATTTCCTGATTAGTTGGGTCCGGTGGTTACATAATGGTGGTCCGGGACGGTCATCCAGATTCGAGCAGTGAGAAAGGGGGTGGAGTGTAGACAGCATGGCTGGGATGGTAATTTAATCTAATCCGCCCACACGTGCTCACCCGGAGATGAAGTGGGAGAAAAACTGAAAACTATTTCGTGCTTCTAAACACAAGCCAGATGTCCGAAAGTCTTATAAACGTATAGAGTCACCATACTATTAAATATACTAAGGCTGTAGCATTACGGTGCAATATGAACCTTCTACAGTTGCGCTTTGTTTTGAACACTTGACTCATCCACGTTCCTTTACCCTCCTATAAAGAAATTTCTGGCATCGTCCGTTTGGATGAGATGGTTATCATCAGATGTCCTATACACATCAATGTGCCCTTTCTCCGCAAGGTTATCGCATAATTATAATATAGCTTGTTCCGACATACTTAAAATTTCTGTTCATTCGTCGAAATTCAGCGCAATGATCTTGCGTGATTGACGCTAACGTAAGTCTTTTATTTTATTTTGAAATTTTTTTCTGATTTTCTACGCCATTCCTGCCACCCGATTTCTGCGCATTGCATTCTGTTATATATACTGGGGGTGTTGTAGAATGTGTAATATCTAAGTATTCAATGCTAAGGTAACTAGTTTCAGCGTGGGAAAACCAGGATAAGACGTCCATGTGGGTAGCAAAGAGTTTAACAAGTGGGCGTGTCCGAAACCTCAAACTAATCTTGTACTCTTCTAGAATCATTTATGAAACAAGCGCTTCCGATCTAAGTCCAGATGGAATTGTTTTTAGACTCTGTAATCCGTAAAATAAATAAATATATTGTTACAAAACGCACTAATTTATAATACTGTGTATGAAATTTACATATATATTCTAGAATACGAGAAACAAACGTGAATAAAATTAACAAAATCTATAGATTGTTAATTTCAAACATTCTAGAACTCTAGAATTCTTGAAATTAGCAATCTATAACAACTGCATTTAGTATCACAAAGTAATACAATTACGGTAATAAATACAGTAACTGAAATTGAAACATTCTAGAACTCTAGAATGTTTTTAATTGACGTAATCTATTCTAGAATTACTATATTAAAATTAACATACGTTTATTTCTACATTGAAGTTTTTCATTAAAGCCAATTATTAAAATATTTTCAATATATTTAAATCAATTTTGTAATGAAAGTAATACGCGATATTACTAATGATATTTTATTTAACAAGTACAGTAATATTTTACGATATATTCAACTTAAAATATTTTCCCCTTTATTACACTTCGTGTTATTTAAATGTTTTTATAAGATATTATCTACAAGCATCCTATGGAGTTTCTTATACACTTCGTTTGGATTCTTATCAGAATGCGCAATGACCTCTCATAAGTATCTTAAAATGCATGAAGTAATTTAATAATTTCACAATTGCTATAAAATATTTTAATAATAAGTGAAGAACAGTTTCATCAAATCAATTTTTTTCATCTATATGAAGACAATAAATAAGCTTGTTAAGAGTACTTGAAATAAAAAAATTCAAATATAAACAGGAAATTAAATACAACACCGAATCAAACTGAATTATTTTAACAAGTTTATCTCGGTGCTATCACGATTTTAATTCTATTGAGTTATTCTTGTCATTAAGGTGACAAAAGCGCATAGCGTGTTTTACTGCTACATAATCGAAGTCACAAAGTGTTAATATTCCTCGAACGTTAATGACAATGATAATTGGGAAAGCTAAGGCTCTCCGAACAGATGGGTTTCCAGGAAACTATTTCTAGAACTCTCTTTATGTAGGCTATATCAATTTGCCTGGTCGTAAATTCACAGAACTGTTGTAAATAAACCATATATACTTGTTGAAAGACTGATTTACTTTACATAAAATAATATAAAATGCTTTACAAGGACGCGAATATCATTATCCTATTAAGAATCACAGTAAAGTTCAAAGTCATGGCTTGTGAAATATTGAATTTTTTTTAACTGCAATTTTAAAAATGAAACTTTTCAATTGTGAAATAACAACAACAACAATCAAGAATGCAATAAATTTTACGTGAATTGCATTAACTTTCAAATATTTTGAATTTAAAGTTATAAAAAATTGAATTCGTATTAAAAAAATAATAAAATTAATAAGTTAATAATAACTTATCATCCATAACAACGCATCTATACTAAATAAAAATTCCAGATGGTATTACACCAACATGATTATTTTTAGTATATGAGTAAGCATTTCAAAATCTAAAATATGGTTTTTGAAATCTAGTTTATAAACAAACACTGCACTTTAAAGTCAATAAATTCGTGCAAAAGTACTAAAATTTTGGTTAGCCTACTCCATTTGACAGAATATTTTAGGGTGATAAAAATAAAAATTTATTAAAAATAATTATTTTCTTCAAGTTAGTTTTAATATAAACAATTACTGAAGATGCGACAGAGTATATAATGTTACGCAATTTAAAATTTTTACATAGCAAGTAACGTTAAAAATATGCGTTTATCTAAAAAGAAACTCGGCCAAGACGACTGCTAGAAAAAAAAAAATGGCATAACATTTAAAAATACTGCACAAAGTCTGCGATTATTATTATTATTAAAAATAAATTGCGTAACGCTGAAATGACAAATACGGATCTTCCCATCGCATTTAAGCATGTACTAGTAGTCTGAAACCAATATTCTAGTATAATATTTCATTTAGTACATAATGTCAGGCGGTGATAAAAAAGTAACTTTTATGACATGTTATCTACGTTCTGGTTATATTAAAAATACATAAAGACGTTATGACTAAAGAGGTTAGTATTCGCAAGTCGGTAAACTATAAAACTGATTTCGTTCTGTTTAAAACTTATATATACAATAAATGTACTAGAATGGCTAAGCAGCAACATGCAAGCTGTAGCGTGTCAAACTGTTTAAATAAACTAAATATTTAATATCTGAATAACTAAATGCATGTGCACTTTCAAAACTGATAAGATGTTGAAGCCAAGATGGATATATAATACTGCATAAATATATATTTTTTTCTGTTCAGCCATTTATAAGCTACATCACAGATTTATGCAGTTTTTTGGGATAATGAATATATGTTAAAAGATATATAAACTAATATGCCAGTTAGATTATAAACTAATTTCTGATTATAAATCACTAATATGTTTTATTATTATTGTTAAAAGTTTAAAAATCTAAAAACAAAAAAACAAAAGAATATATATTTTGCTGTTATACTGATAAAAGATTAGTTATATGAAACTGTTGAAATAAATATAGCAATCTTAAAATAAATTCCTCTTCCATAGAAATATTTTATTGAACAAGAAGGAAGAATTTGATACACAAGCGAAATAAATGAATTTTTTGTTAGCAATTTCCTTCTAGAATTCTACAAATATAGCAATCTATAATTTTGGTTATGATTTTTTTAGTTGTGTGTATAGGTGAGTATAAAGGAAGTAATATCTGGATGATTTGCTGCTTAGGAAAAATATAAAAAAAAAAGGATAGACTAAATTGCTCAGCAGAACAAAAGGCGAACAGAAATAAATTTTTTAGATAGTAAAAATGTATTTATAATTTAATATATAAACATTTTATCTTAGAATATCCAGACCAGACTTGAAAGATAAAAACTGTGATTTATATTATTTTTAATTATTTTTTTATATTTTGTAGTTATATTGACTATTATTAAAATAAAATTTAGTTTTTAAACATGTTTTGAATTTATTTCTTGTTTTTTTAAATACTTTCCAAAATTTTAATAATAACGAAGAAATACAATACTTAGAATAAAATAAAATTATACTGAAAGGCATTAAAAACTAATAATTTAAAACATTAAAATATGATATTCTGATAAATTTTTTAATCAAATAAGAAATTTTAATTTTCTTCGTAATTATAAAAGTTATCTTCTTCATTATTGAACTTTAAAAGTAAGATTATGTTAGATAATTTAAATGACATTAAATGAGACTCAAATGCAAACCTCTTTCAAATGAGTATGAAAGTCAGGAAAAGCAATTAACCCTTCATTACTGGCAGGAAGTAGCCAGTTGAAACTTTCATTTCTATTCATGCCAAAAAATTAATGCAAAATTTTATTATTATACTTTCTTGACTACAGTACAAAATTTATAATCTTTTAAATTTCTTATACTGTAAAAAAAACTTTTTTTTATATTCATTTTCTTTTATCTTTAATCTAAATTTAGAAAAATTTTTAAGTTAAAAGATTAGAACATGGTATTTTTTAATCAAACTTTCATCATTAATTTGGTTTTAATTGCCAACTTCTTGCTCTTCTTGCAGCTGTTGTTTTGCTAATCAACAGAAACAATGAATTTTTCTTTCCTTTAATATCAGTTACAAGCTTTTCAGATAGATTAAATTTATTGCATACCTATTCTTGAACATAATTATAGCTAGATAAATTTTATAGCATTCTATGCTATTAATCACGTTAATTAATAATCCACAATCTAAGAGATATGCAATGAATTATTTATTTTTTTCATTTTACAAGGTATATCAGCTAAAAAAGGAAAATTCAATAAAATTATTTTTATAATAAAATAATTTAATTGATTTTTTAGAACTACTTTTTGATTTAAAATAATTTCTCTTATATATAATTAGTGTATATTTAAGATTCCTATATAATGTTATAAAAGTTTCATGGAATAAAAAGTAACTGGAACATATATAATTACCATTTCATAACAATGATTTTACTCTCTTTTGTTAGAATTCTAGCTTAAAATATTCCTAAGTAAATTATCTATGATTCATTCTATAATAAATGTGCATTTCATATAAGGCAATCTATTTAAAAGCAGATCCATTAACAAATTGTGACAAAGATATGAATGATTTTTTTTAAATGGATCACACTGCTATTTTAATTTTGTATTAAGAAATTTTTGCACTAATGTAAAACTAAGTATAGATTTACTTATTTAAAAAAATATAAATATTTACATTTGATCATTTATATTTTAATAGCTATACAAAAAAAAAACTGGAATGTTTTTTTATATGATATAATGTATTTTCATTTTAACAAATGTTACATATATATACACATATTAGTTTTTTAAAAAAATACTAATAAATAATATAAAAGTACTTATTAATCAAAATTTAAGAAAATCTTTGCTTCATAAAATTCTTAACTTTGTTATAAAAATAGAACATAAATTTAGAAAAGATTATATAAGCAATGTAAATCTTAATTACAAAGATAATTTAAAATGTTAATAAATTAATACATAAGGTTAAATTTATTAATTTGAGTATATGTTATCAGTAATTAAGCTATTCACTTGCATAATCTTTCTTGTGAAGTCCATATTTGTTATAATACCTTTTAAACTAAATTTATGAAGCCATAATTCTAACAAAGACTTAAAAATAAAACAAAGATAAATATTAAAGCTGAAAAGTTCTTGATTCTGTTGATTTCTGGAATAAAAATACCTTGAAACATGATTTATGATTATGAAAACTTAGGTACTTTATAAAAGAGCAAGTGAAACTAAAGAGAACTCTTTTTAAAAGAATTAAGGTTGAATGATATTGAGAAATGTAGTTCCATAGTCCTAATATACAAATACTATTCTGCTTTGAAAATAAAGTTCTGTGAATGATTACTAAAGACAACTTTTTTAAACAGCATTATTCACATTCACAAATATTTTAGAACATATTATGTAATTAGAAATAAAAAAAATTTCAATAATAACTTATATTTTATTATTTAAATTAATAATTCATATGTTGTTAACTATAGTGTACACAATTTAATAGTTAAAAATTTTTCTTTAAATAAATCAATTTTATATCTTACAAATTTTGCTAAAAATTATATGAATCACAATAATTTTTGAAACTTGGAAATCCTATATAATAATTTAAATAAGTAATTAATATTAATAAGTTTATTATATTTCATTTGACATTTGGCTTGATCTTTCTTTTTCACTAGAACAAGTTTTAAAGATACAATGGTTGGATAAAAAATTATAAAATATATTTTAATATTTTCAAAATAAAAAATGAACTTACAATACCAGATTTTTAATTCAAATAATTTATATTTAGAGCTTTTTAAGTCCAAGACTAAACATCATCTCAATGAAAGAAATTTTAAATTTAGCCATTGTAAATTCATATAAAAAAAATAAATCAGACTTGGAATTATATAGCTGTAAGGTAGAACTGTTTTATTATTTCCTTCATTAATAAAGATGAGAATTGCATAATTCATTGTCAATAGTGAATAATAAACTAGATACATGTATCAGTCAAAAAAATATATTGTTATTCTACAATTTTTTTTTGTTTATAAGTAAAAATTTATCACAGAATTTTTTCATATTTAAAATTTCTGAATTTTCATAAAATCATTAAATTTAATTTACAAAAATCACAAGTCATTATGATTATTCTAAATATTTAATATATATCAGCATATTAAATTTTTTTATTGTATTTTTAAAAATTAGAAAATTTTTATAAATGCAGGTTAAAAATATGATTAATTACAAGAATTAAAGAATTCAATATTCTAGCTGAATTACTGCATATATATTATAATGATCTTGATTTTAAATCAGATATTTATTCTATCCAAAATATGATTAAATGAATTGTCTGCAAATTTTTTATAATAGTACTATTATTAGTTTATTTTCTATTTGAATTGTTATTAATAATCACATGAATGAAAAATCTAATATCTTATAAATATTTTTAAATATTATACTCTCATTGTTTATTATATGTTGCTATAATAGATATGTGTCAACTTAATTATGTGTACTATTTATATTGTATTATGTTGTTTCAAATGTTTTATGTATGTAATAAGTTTTTTGTATTTTTGTATTTCATGGTAAACACCCCCTGCTAATAGCCTTTGTACTAATAAAGCATTAAATAAATAATAAAAATAATAATAATATTTATTGACTTTACATTGTTCATCACATTTATAGAATAAAAATGCGGTATTGAAGTTGCAAGTTAAAAATAACTTTCCAAATTTTTTTATCTTTTTTTTTATAAGTCTAATTGTTATAAAAAAAAATAAACCAATTCACTTAAAACTCATTTAACTTCAAATGGAAATTTTTCTTATTTGAATAATTAAACACATTAGCATGATTAAAGTCAATCTTGAACAATAAAGATGCTATTGAAAGTTTAATTATATTAAAAGCCCATATTTAAATTTTAATGAAGTGCGAATTTTTTAATGAATTGAGAAATGAACAAAAATATTTTAACGAAATGCATATTTCTTATTAAATTAATATTCTGTGTATTTAATATTAAATTTCGTGTATCTCATCAATAGTTAAAATTTTAAAAGTAATTTTTAAAATGGTTTTTATCCTAAAATAAGATTACAAATTCACATTCTTGATACTATATTTGTTTTCTAATCCATATTGAACAGTTTAAGATATTTTCTTTTGACTGCCGTGGTAAAATTAATTCTTGCTAGAATAAAAAAAACCAAATAAACGGAAGTGAAAAGTGAATTGCGGTTTTTATTATTATAATATATTTATGGTATCGTATATCTGATGCGCATATTTAAATTAAATATCACTAATGTATGCAAAATAAAATATAAATAATATTTATAGCTCAAAGATAAAAAAAAACTTATTTAAAATAAAAATTTTTATATCTGGGCAAACTTCATACATTATTTTTCATACCGCATTATCCAATGAAAAACTACAGTGAAAGCAATATTTAAAATAAACAGAATTTTTAATTACTTCTAAAACATCAGCAAAACTTTCAAATAGTTTCATAATTATTTAATTTTGAATTTTTTTTTTTCTTAATACTTATATCATTGATATTGATGCTACAATCTCTCAGTGACATTATATTAATTTTCGTTAATATATCCGAGTGAATGCAAATGTTTATATGCAGATTCATTAAAAAAATATGAAATATAAATATAAATAAAATTTAAAAAATTAACTATGGGGATATATATTTATTAATAGTATTAAAAAAATACTTAAATGCTTATAGCGAAACTCTTGAAACTTTATTGATTATAGAAATATTCTATACTAAAATTTACAAATAAATTAAATCAGAAAAAGTTTTAAATTTGATTAAAACTTTTAATTCAATTTAATTAAACTTTAATATCAAACTTGAAAACATTTTATTTTTATATTCTTCATGAATATTTTTGAGAATGAATCTTTTATGTAAGAATATTTGAATATATGAAAATATGAACATAAATTTTCATATATGAATATTTTTTGGAACCATTTTGAAATATATTTAAACTTTCGAAAACCGTTCAGAATATTTTTTCTTCGTTTTTCAATTAATTTATATAAGCTTTCGTTATCGAGGAAATTTTAAACAAAACATTTATGAAAAATAATTATTTTGAAACGAAGAGGTTTGGGATATAAACTTAATAAAGATTAACGTTTACGAAAATAAATTCGGGTTTATTTTTTAAATTTTCGTTCGAGCATCACTTTATTAATTAAATTATTGTTGTTTCGACCGCAATTCTTGCATTGATGTTTGTGATGACAAATGTAAAGCCACCGCAGTAGATTTGTATCTATCTGTCATGTAATCTACATCATAATTAAAATAAATAATACAAATAATTTTCTTTCAGCATTTTTTATTGATTACTAACAATCAAGCTATAAATAATGATATTTATGGTATTGTATGAAATTTTAATAATTAATTATAATTTAATTGTCTTAGATTTAGTATTAAAAAGTTTTCACTTCATGTATAAGTTCGCTATAAGTGGAATATTGTTTATATTCTAGAATTAGAAAAATTTTATTCTTTAAATAAATTTTTATGTTATTCTTTTGTATTTTTGTTCATTGCTTTCACGAAGGCATGCACATAATAAAATATAGAAAATTATTGAGCTAATGTTACTAGTATAGTAAGATATATCAAAAATTAGCGCAAAGAATAATACTGTATATATAATAACAATAATTTAGATTATTATCTTTTTGAAAGAATATGAGGCAGAATATAATTTCTATCATTAGAATTTATGCATCTTTAACTAAAATAAATTTAATACTTTATTAAAATCACTAAATTAGTAATTCATAACACTAAAATAATATAAAAACTCATCAAAAATTTAAAATGGCGATCATAACTATTTTTAACTATCAATCAGAATAATTTTTCATCCTAACTTCTCGAACGAAAATGATAATGTAATTAAGTCAAAATATGTTAAATAATATTAATAATATACGTCAATGTCGATCTTAAATTTTCAGCGATTCATTATTTTCATTCATATTGTTAGTATATCAATAATTTCATTTCTAAATTTTCTGGTTAAGATTATTATGATACTCCTTAACATTTTTTATTGCAGTTTTTCGATGTAGTCATCAAATATATAGTATATAGAGGAGAACATCGATTCAAACACTTTTCGATCACTTTTTATAGACCACCTGTCAATGTTAAATTTTATAGACTTGACTTTTGTTATTTCAGCAGTATTTAAACTTATAAACTCCATTCAAACTGAAAATCTGTTAATCTAAATAAGTAAAAGAAGTTTAGAACTGAAATCAAATTAGAATCTTTATCTCTATAGTTTCAATGTAATTTCTTATCTAATATTAGATGCAATTATAAATGAGATAAGCCATCTTTCCAATTATTATTTTTTCACTTTAATGAATTAATTTAATCTTCGGTATTCGTATAATTATAATTTTTATCTGAAGAAGTTTTCTTCGAATAAAAATTATAACAAGAAATAAGATCTAAAATAATTAAAATTCTTATCAATTTTCATAATTTAATTAGAATTATATTATTATATAGTACATATTATAATATTCGTCGATTGATGATTGATAATTTTTGTGTATTATTAACTTATAAACATAAAAACTTAATTACATCTATTGTCAAAACATTCCAGTGATATAACTCTATATTTTTTAATTTATTAATTAATTTCATTGAACGAAAAAAATTATAAACATTTTTAATTTGCCAAAAATAAATTCAATAATTATGAGATAAGAAAGACAAATTGTTTTGTTAACTAACACAATGTAATTCTTTCTTTAAACTCTCTAGAATGATTTCCTAACAAAAATGAGATAAAAATAATAGCTCGAAGTAAATTTTCATTTCGATAATAACATCTTATTAAAAGTCTAAGTGGATTTTCAACAATGTTGAATAAAATGGATAGAAGAAGCAGCATTATGCTATAAATGTATTGAAAAAAGAAGAGAGTTCTTTCTACAAAGATATAATACTGATTTTGTAGAAAGAGCTCTCACAGTGCAACACATATTTTAATTTAAACAATATTTAAAACCCTGTTTAATTTTCCTGCCTAAAGTAATCCGAAATATTACATTGCTAAAATATAATTTATTTATCTCAGTCACGTCCAAGCTGAATTGAGTCAAAAGAATTCAATTTTAGAAAATTTTATAAACAATTTTTTGTTTATAAAATTTTTTGTTGAAATTGGTATTCGTCAATTTAATATATTTTAAAATTGATTTATTTTATGCTTTATTAGAAGAATAAAATCTGAAATTTAGATTGCACAAATATAATTATTTTAATGCTTGCTTTAATTTTTTTTCCGTTGAAATCCTTACAAATCATTTATACATAGATCTGATTTACATTTGAAATTTTATTTGGAATGCGCATTTATATATACTTAATTTTTATAAAATATATATTGTTAAATTTTTAATTTTGAAAATATTTTTTAGTTAAATAGAAAATACATAAATTAATTAATTTTCAATAAATACAAAAAGAATTTTTAAAATTTTTATTAATATCTTTTTTTCCTTCTCTATTATATTATTTTTCACTTTAAAAAGAATTTTTTAAATACTTTATTAAATTGCTAACAATAAATAAAATTATAACTTGTTAATGATTTAAAAATTAAGGAATTATCAGTTATTCATAGTAATAATAATTATTATTATGTAAATATTTACTATTAACAAATATATGTTATCGATTTTATGATACATATGTAAATTAATTATTAGATTTGATTTGAATTAATTTCATGTTGTAAATATTATAATAATTATTAAACATCTAATAATCAAATTTCACAGATACTTTAATTAAATTAAGTATTTAAATTTGAATAATTTGCAGAAATATTCTCATTTTAATAACTTTAAGAATTTTTAATTGTAAGCTGTTAATTTTTTCTAAATAGTATTTCTAGTTGACATTTCTTTGTACTTTTATTCTGTAATAAAAGGTCACTTTTTCCTAACAAGATTTTCATGAATGCTTTTGTTTATAAGAGAGAAAATTTACTAGACACATTTTTCTTTTCTTGTTCAAGAATGTTGTAAGCATATAACAAAAACATGAATAATCGGCGTGTTTATCGATCTAATGGACACTTAAATGGATGTTGACTTTAAGTGATTTAACTTGTAGTTTTTAAAAACAGAATTTTTCTTAGGATAAGTAGTTCAGAAATTTTTATTTGCCTTTACAGTAAATGCTAAATGTAAACACAAAGAGACACAGACAGACATATACTTTACACAAATACACACACGTATATACGCATAACCAAATAAACAGGCAAACAACAATTATACATCCCATACACAATCACAACCATAGCACATATATATATAGAGATAGAGATGTATAGAAACCTAATGCATGTGTATGTATATAAAATGTGTAAATCTTTAATAAAAATAGTTTAATAATGAAATCAAATTAAAAAAAATTATGAATTTATTTCATAAGGTATTTTTGAATGCTAATAATACAGTATATTAATTCTATAAGCGAATTTAAGTTATCTACATCAGGGGTGGCCAACAGGTCGATCGCCGGACGATTTGTAGTCGATCTTCGTAAGTTATTGGAAATAAGTCGTAACTTCTTCGTAAGTCTCTTACTTCATAGTGATTTCTCTAGACAACTAAAGCCAAAATTTCGCTTTATTGCTGAGTATGGTCCAAAACAGAATAGCCGGTAGCAGCAGAGCATTTAGACAAAATTCTAAATTCGCTGACGATGCCAACATGGCGCCTATGAATTGACAGTTGTGAGAATTGAAGTGAAGTATTGTGTTTGAGATTTGTGAATAAAGTAAAAGGAAAAAACCATCGCCGCTGACGGATATCTTGTTTTGAGCTAATGTCGTTTTGGGATATGTGATTTTGGCTCATATCTCTACTCTGCTCATCAAACGAAGAATTTCGAAGGTAGATCGCGAACTCATTGTTAACATATAAAGTCGATCTTAATGACAAACAAGTTGACCACCCCTGATCTACATTATAATTCAATATCTTTTGTTGCTCTCAAGACAATCACTAGAAAAAACATTTTTGAGGAAATGCAAAATGGTATCTGATATAGCTTACTGTAGTTTATTTTAACTGATTACTGTATATCTTTGATTATATGTGTAAGCATAATTGCCTACATATATAATCAAAGATAACTATCATATATATAATAAATCTAAGTATTTTTTTACATCCGTTAAAAGCATATATTATGTTTGTTGAGTAAGTATATTATCTTTTGGGGGGGTTTATGAAAAAATCGACCTGAAAATACTAAACAAATTAATATTTAAGATGAAAGTTATTTCTCTTCAATTAATGAAAACGATACTTCTCGCAAAACTTTCAATGGCGACTTTAATCGAAATATGGTTCAGAATTTATGTTTATTGTTTTGTTATTGGGTCTAACTTTATGAAATTATTACCAGATTTTTATTTATTGCTGTAGAATTTTAATGAAGTTTATAATTAAATTTTGAACTCTTCGCGATAGCATTCGTTTGACAGATTCTAACGCGATGAGACAATAATCAAAATTTTGTAAACATACTTCGATTAATTTTTCATTAACTGATAATTACTTTCGCTAGAACTTATTACAGATGACACATTCCTTCTTGAAACATCCATCAGAAACTAAAGTTTAAAATCAAATTTAAAATGAAAATTTGAAATTTTATAAAATACAGCAAGATTTGTTTATTTGCTGTGGTGTAATGTTATAAATTCTTTGTTAAGCTTAATCTTTTATTGTCATAATAAATAATAGAACAAATATAGTAAAATTACTTAGAAATGATTAAATATTATTTTTTCTGTTGGTTAAAATCAAAAGACCAAATTAAGAACAAATTATTTCTACAGTCGTAAAATGAATTTCTATAATGAACTGGAAATACCTATCAAAGTTAAATTTAATAGACTTCTTAAATGTCTACACATTAATGAAATTAATCTATGAAATGAATAAATAAGAATTTGCCATGATTTTTCTTTATAAAAAAATAAAAAACTTAATAATTATTGAAACTATAATTTCTAATATTTATAGGCAAGTTTATGTTTCTAATATTTATAGAAATAGACTGGTTATGTATATGTTTCTCTGTTATCTGGAATCAATTTAAAAGAATATTATTAAGATCTTTAAATTTATTAAACTTATATGTACTATTTAAACTTATTTCAATTTTTTTTTACATTTTAGAATTTAATTTTGTAAATAATAAAATAATCTTGTTCAGATATCTTTTTGTTGCAAGTGGATTCTTTTGGGATTAATGGCAATGAAATCATTTGCTTTATTTGTAATTATAATGTATTAAATATTAATTTAGTTTAAATTTATCAATTTCTTATTTGTTGATATATTAAAAACAGGAAATATATTTATAAAATATAAATCATATTAGAAGCTCTATATTAAATAGAAGTTTAAAAGTGTAATCAAATAATATTTAGTTTGTAATGAAGCTGAAAGTATTATTTTATGTTAACTTTTTATATTTTCAATATGTTGGTCTTTTTCGTTAAATTTATTGATATTTAATTATTCTCTATATTTATTCGTAGGGTTTTCATTAAAAAAGTAAATTTCTTTAGGGTCAAATTGCTAATTATGTTATAAATTCTGAATATGCAACATATTATAGATTAATATATTATACTGTATAATTTTACTGTATCTTAGTTCATTTGAATTTTATTGATCAAAAGGCTACTACTAATTACAATATTATCACTGTAATAACGGAAAATGACAATTTTGATGCTTTCATTTTGAAATTACAGCAGCTTTATAAACAGAATGGACAAATTTTATTCTTTAATATATGAATAGCTTGAATTTATATTGATTAACTTTCGAATATATCTGTAAATTAGCATTTTAGACTAGCTATATTGCTAGGCGATAGCAGTGATTAATTAATCTACAGATTCTCATTTACTGTCAGATAGTCGAATATCTGTTTCTATGGTTATTACTCAGACAAATATTTTACTTGTAAAGAAAGTTGTACTAAAATTTCTGATTGACTTAAGGCAATCATTATAGAAAATAAGATTGATATTTTGTATCATTACTTTATAAAGCGCATAATTTATTTATATCATAAATTTTGATTTGTTTATTTTCATAGTTACTCCAGTCCTAAGTTGATTATTTATTACCTGTAAAAGTTATCATTTAAAAAATAATTTTTATTTAATTAAGGAAATTATTTATTTTTAATACCTTAAATTTAATTAGAATTTAAAGAAGTGTGTAAAAATTAAAAGATAACTTTAATATAAAAATTATTTCATTAATTCTAGTTTGATTTCTATATGAAAGTGAAGTAGCGGATATCATATTTGATCAGATAGTAGTGGTTAACAGTTGAGATTAGGCAGCAATGGATACAATGGTATATTTTTCATAGACTGTCTCATTTTTCTCCATATTAATTCATTAAAAGGCATTAAACAGTGATCATTTTGTTTTTGCTGTACAATATATGTTTTTTTTTTGCGATTTTTGTTTAGTTTTATATGTTATACATAATATAAAGGCTATAGTCAGAATCAGTAAAGTCAGAAGATTCGTAAATTAATCTATAATTCAATACAGTAGGCTACATGTATATAATATGCTCGATAGAGTGATTAATGAAAATTCCTAGCACTAACAACCTAATATATAAACTTCAAATTTAGCACAGAGATAGCACTTAGGCCATGTCCAAAGGAAAAAATCTAAAATATCAATTTTTTTTTTTTGATTTGACAGTCCCAAAAATTGAAAATTAAAAAATGATATTTTTGTCTATAGATGGAGCGATATCCTTTAGGGGTTCGAATATTTTATAAATACCCTTTTTATTATTAGATTTATTTTTATTGTTAACCTTAAATCATTTATTTCTTAATAATTGCCTTAATATAATAAATTTTTAGCTTAGTATTATGTACAAGGAAGAACATAATCGGCTTCATTCTGGAACAATAAAATTAGAAAATCTAAAAATTCATAAAATTGACTGTTATTACACATATTAAGTTACTCTCCACAATTTATAAAAAATAACCTGAGGACGACCCTGCTGGAGGCTTGGAACGGCAGATGGATCAATGATAATAAAGGAAAAATTACACACGAATTTTTCCCCACAATTTATAACAGAATTAATATTAAAACAGATTTCCTTAGTGCCGAAACAACCCAATTCCTAACTCGACACGGTAGATTTAATTCTTACCTTCATAGATTTAAGATACTTTCAGATGATAACTGCAACTGTGGTACCATAAACTCACCAGATACAGTTGAACATATAATCTATGACTGCCTCTTTTCAATCCTTTCCGTAAACAACTGATTTCATTCTTTCATAACCAGTTAATTCCTTGGCCAGTTAAATTAAATCACTTAGTGAATAATATTAATAGCCTAAAAATTGTTATATCGTGCTTCCAGCAGTGCTCTAAACTCTATGGCCCTATCAGGAATCACAACACATGAACTTATATAATCATCCTCTCACTCCAATACAACAACTCTTACTAATATTGGCAGCTTCTTGTATTATTATTGTCCACAATCATATCACATTCTATCCTAATTTCATAACTAAGCACTTCTTATCCTGTTACCCATTCTTATTCCTGTTTTTCCCCCTCTCACTCCTGGCCTCGTGTGGCCTTCCACCCAGTTTACAACGGGTGGGCCAGTGTTTGGGGTTCCGGCTGGTTGTTGGTCATAGTCCTACACCTCACTGTTTTTCAGTGGGCCTATGATCCGCCCTTCTGTAGTCACTTTGGCTTATGGTGTAGCGGAACCTGCGAGTTGGATACCAGCTCATATTTCACAATATCCTGATTTTACTTATATCGCATAAGCTTATACTAATCAATCACCATTGTAATACAAGTAATGTTATCAATTCTTGATAATTACACAATACTCCTTTTCTCTCCCCACTGTTGCCATAAGATATCCCTCAAAAAAAAAATTGTTTGCCTTTGGAGATTTTGTTCGCATAATAGTTTGTGAATCGATCTACTGTGGTACGTAATGTTTTAATTAGGTCAGTATACGTTTCGTGAGATGACACCAGCTCCGCGACAACTGACGCAAGACTACTTTCCACAGCTTTCCAATCTGTGTAGTGTTTTGTTTGATGGGATGGGAGAGGATGAGTTCCTCTGAGACTCAGAGAAGAGTGTATCGGCCAATGAATTGCTGTCTAAAGGATCGGAGAGCACTTCCCATTGGGCATCTCCATAAAGGTCCGCCGTACACATGGAGATGTCCACCGCTGAGGAGCAGTCCGGCCAAAACAATGTCGGGGCGCCTGAGTTTAGGATGCAAACGTTAGTGGATGCGACCCACGTTGACAACTGTCGACCAGAGGTATTCGAGGAAGTGGCAGAATTATCCCAAAGGGGGTGATGAAGGTTCCAATCCCCGCCGATAAAGCATGGAGATGTTGTATACGAAGCGATCTCTTGTAGTGCTAGTGCCGACACCTTT
>AYEL01082332.1:0-33707 GCA_000484575.1 Olivierus martensii | reverse complement strand
AGCTTCATTCTTCATTGAACACAGAAGCAAGTTGCGCTCTTTGTTTTAGTGGCATCAGACAGCATCTGTCGTACTTTTATGACGTAGGACTTGTACCGTAGGTCTGCTTCCGCAATTCGACGCATTGTGGTCTCTCTCACACCCAATGTTTTTGCCAACTGCCTGAAAGATTGCCCTGGATCCTCTGAGATGAGCTCTTGATCTCTTTGGACAACTTACGGTGTCCTTGACGATCTTCCCCTGGAATGGCTCTTCCTTGCCGGGTTGGCAGAACCTTCTTCGGACTTCTCTGAAGCCGCATATCTAGCAGCAACATCATAAACTCTCGATCTTGGATAGTTAAAGAACCGAATTATTTTGGAAGGTGAACGTCCAGCGCGAAGGCCTTCGATTATCGGTGCTTTCCGATTATATTCTGCACTCGATCTTAACTGATCAGCTATTTTGTAGTTATCCTCAAACGCATCGTCTGTCTGGCTTACTAAAACGTCAGCAGCATCGTAGCGCTGACGTCAAATATGGCAGGAAATTCAATTTGAAATTTGTCCGGATTTAGCTGGCGCACCCTGTATATGTCACTGTTTTGTATATTTTTTATCATACTGTTTGATATATTGTCAGAAGCAGATTTAACGACAGGCGCACCAGGCATGCGCCTGCCATTAAATCTTTATCTTTGCCATTATCTTTTTTCTTGCCATTAAAGTTGGGATTCTGCACCAGAAGTTGGGGCCCGCAAAACCCCAACTTTACACATTTTTCAAATGCAATTATAATTACGTGCAAGTTTTCAATCAAATAAAAGCAAACAATAAGCCAAAAAAGTAAGATAAATCGTTTAACGATTTATCTTACTTTTTTGGCTTATTGTTTGCTTTTATTTAATACCTAATGTAAGAAGTTTTCCTTATTCATTATGAAGTTTTCAATCAATAGTAAAACTTGATAGTATGTTTATATTTGCTTATTTTCATAAAAAACTAAAGCCCAAATACAATGACAAACAATTACAGTATGCCAAATACGAATATTACATTGGCAACATGAAAAAAATATGTAGTAACTACAATCTATGAAAAAATTTATTTAAATATATATTCATATTTTAATTTCAAGTAAAATTTTATACATTTATATTATATTGAATTTTTGTTGGAATAAAATATAAATAGTACATAATATGTTTTATTTATTTAAAATTATGGTCAATATGTATTTTTATTCCCTCGATTCTCTTTTTTTAAGGGGCCCAATATTTTCTTCTGCACCTGGGGCCTCAACCAATCTTAATCCACCACTGTATATTGTATATGTTCTTTCAGTACAGTAATTTTACATTTTTCTTATAGCAGTTACTTTTAATATTGTAATATCAATGATCTGTGTGATAATTTCACACTGTGATTTTGTGCACATGTAGAATATTTATTTTTTCTTTTAGTCAAGGGAAAGAGAGTATTATTTATCATTGGGATGGGTAGGGGTTATGGATTGCTGTGTATCAATAGAGGATTTTATACTTGTTATTTTTTCAGTCTATAATTTACTGATGGTTAATATCCAAAGGTGCTTTAATAAAAATTATTTTGATTCAATTATTAATTGAATCAAAATAATTCTTAATAAGCTTATTGCTGTGTGCTATTTTTTTCCCAAACTAGAACTTTATTTACTTATGAGCATTTTGCTATTGTAATGTTTAAAATTTTTGAAGAGTTTTTGAAATTTTTTAAAATTTGAAAATAAACTGCATATTTGTAAAAATACAAAAATATATAACTAAAATGTTCATAACTCAAAGAGCATCTATACTTGATTTACTGATCTAGTGTATTTTATGTATACTACATTGGCAATACCAGCCTACTACAGGGATACAAAAAATAAAAAAATTCCATATAATTTCATATTTTTAGAATTAATAAATTTGTATGAATAAATAAACTGTTTTAATGAATATTGATTGATTTCATTCATACTGGAAAAAGTTTCTTCTATTCATAATATTTAAGAAGAAAATACAGAATGAAAAACTTCTTACTTTAGATATTACATAAAAGCAAACAAAAGCCAAATAAGTAAGATAAGTCGTTTATTCAAAAACGTTTTCAATATTCACGTAGCCTGCCTCAGTTGTAATACAGACCAGAGAAGCTTCTCTCTCCCTTTCTCATTGGGCCAAATTGGGGAACCAATCAGTGACTGGTTCCTAACATCAACAAACAGCAGGTGGAAGATTATCCTTCCAAACACATTAACAAGAAAACCTAAATCGAGGAAACGGTTTCCGCTTACTTAAATACTAGCTAGTGTAAAATGTTGATTCGTAAAAACTTGTAAACTACAATCATTTTCATATACCATTAATAATCTTAAATTATAGGAACTTTTCCCCATTTTCCATATTTTAACAAATAAATAAAATCAATGCAATTATGTTACAATTCTTACATCTACCCTGTCTTATGTGGCACTCCCTTATTTTCATATACCATTAATAATCTTAAATTATAGGAACTTTTCACCATCTTCCATATTTTAACAAATAAATAAAATCAACGCAATTATATTACAATTCTTACATCTACCCTGTCTTATGTGGCACTCCCTTTGTGGTTTAGTTGGGGAGATAAACTTACAATAGTCTCAAGCTTAGTTGCCATTACAAACTAATACACAAAAATAACAAGTTATTATTATTTATATTAAACATCAACACAAATCTATATATTTATATTTGTAAATATTTACTTATTTAATTTTTTTGCTTAGTTTTGTTACTTATCTACTTTTCGCGATTATTTGGAATCCTTTCTTATGGTATCTAAGTATGAATGATAACTCTTCTCTATGTATGAATGAACATTCTCACCTTCTTTTTCTCGAGCATACTAGCTCCCTTCGGCAGCAGAGTGGCCAAATCCCTCCAAACTGCAAATTGTGCACTCCATTTATTTAGATTTATTGTCTCTTTTTAATTTTTTTTTTGTATTATTATTTCTTCAATATTCTTGGCTACCCTCCTGTCGATGATATAGTCAATCCTACATCTTTATTCTTTCCACCAGGAATTGAATATGTCAAAAAGGTTAGGTTCGGTTCTACTAACCAATACACTTTCCTATCAAACTTTTCCTTCTGTGTGAATGTGAATTTGGAATGAATGATTATACACAACTTTACCTTTACAGAAAAGTTTGCCTGGAAGCCTTTTTGCCTAATTCAATATTCTGTGTGAATGTGAATTTGGAATGAATGATTATACACAACTTTTCCTTTACAGAAAAGTTTGCCTGGAAACCTTTTTGCCTAATTCAAAAATGATAGAAAAATGTTTTTGATTCTAGTGCTAACACCTTTTCAACATGCACAATAAAGGTAAATACAGATAACACAGAACACGTAAAAAATTATAATCCCCTCCACAGGGGCATAGTTTAATATTATAAACCCACTCTAGGGTATAGTAATACATTCCTTCTAACACACCTGGATCTCTTAGTACTCTCTTTGAGTGGAAAGAGATCAACAAACTTTCCTATCCAACTCTGACAAATAAAAAAAATCAATTATTAGTTTGTGAAACCTCTGATCTTACTAGTTCAAATTTATTACTAATTATATTTTACTTATAAGTAAAACTAAACAAAAATAGCATATACAGCAGGAACGAAATTGTCATTAGCTATTGCTTTTTAAATAAATTTATATTGAAAGGTGTTTACTGTATTACTATGATGGAATTCTATTATTAGTAAAATTTGGTTGACATTTAAAAATATATATTTATAAAGTCAACTGCTATGAATATATAGTTTGACAAAAAGCTGTTTAACTTCATATCAGCTAATACTTTCTCAATTCTAATAAATATTCGAGAATTGGAAGAAGGATATATATTCTAGATTCGTCTGCTATGAATATATAGTTTGACAAAAAGCTGTTTAACTTCATATCAGCTAATACTTTCTTAATTCTAATAAATATTCGAGAATTGGAATAAGGATATATATTCTAGATTCGTAAAATCTGTAGACTGTTTTATGATGATACAAATGCAATATCTAATTATATCCGTGATGATACTTGAAAATTTAAGAAAATGATATCAGGCTGAATAGAAAATAAATTCTGCTTAATATGAAATCAAGAAAATTCTAAATTTAATTATTTTTGTATCAGAGATTAGTTTATAAAATTTGAATTAAAAGTAAATTATGATTTTATTAAGTTAAAATATTTATTTTTTCCACTCGCTTCTGAAAATGCATCTTCTGCATCAACAATCGTCATAAAAAAATGCAGTTGACATTACAACAGCCTTAAGCACTTTCTATACCCTTGGGCCAAGCAATTGTTAACTCTTCGTGATATTCTGTCTTTAAATATTTAAAAGATGCTTATCTGATAATTTAACACTAATTAAATTATAAAATTTACTTTTTCTTATAACTTTATAGTGTTAATTATAAAAATTTATTAAAGAAAATTTAATTTATCATATAACTAATTTTTATAAGATAAAAAAGTAGTATAAATTTTTATTTTTGTAACTAAGCATATAAAATTTACTATGTTAATAAATATTATATTTAATCTGTAATCCTATATAAATCTTATATATTTTGAATTGTTTGTCTGTTTGTATATTATGTTTGTGTGTTATAATGACATGTTACATTACTAACTATATCAGGATTGTATAACTTGATATGAATGAATATGTACATTAAGTAGGTGATCCTAAACTCTATCTATTGAATACGGTTATTTGTCAAACATCCAACTGTAATGACCTGAAAAATTAGACAGTTCCATTAGTAAATAATCTTATGATACTATAATTTAACAAATGTTGTTCAGAAAGAACAAATATTTTTTAACAGTCGTGATTCAATGTTTCGTAATATAACATTTCAATAAATATCATATTTGAAATTACAAATAAAATAAATGCATGATTTAATTTTCAGATCAAAGAGATTCCCTGCTTGGTAGTAATTCAATGAATGTTAGCAACATAATATGCAGAGGGTTAATGTACAACATCGCAGCAGTATTAATCTGAATATGTCTCTAAATAAATGTTTTTTGAATCGAAGAGCGAGTGAAAATTATGAATACAATAACTGAATGGCTAAAATTCTAGATGAAACCGATATAAAATAGTGAAAGTCAATTTTTCTCTAGAGTACTATAATTGTTTTTAAAACTATCCTCGGACAGTGCCGGCACATTCTGCTAAAGTCTGTACAATTAAGAATTTTCCTCTAGAAAAATCGTCGCACGTGATATCATAGTCTTTAAACCAGTGGTTCTTTTCTTTTCTTTGTTCGTCCTTCTTGTGTCTTCTGTTCTTGTCATTTCGGTATATATTTTATTTTTTTTTTTTAAATTACCGAATTAATGTCTTAAAATATAGTTGGACAACTTTAGTTTAAAAAAAAATTATCAAAAATAAAGAATAAAGTGTTTCAAGTAATAAACTCGCTTTGATAACGTAGATTTTTATATCAATATAAGAAGCAAGATAATTCATTATCTTAAATATAAAAAAGTTTTACTGTATCTGGTGAGACAAAATGCATTACATCACAATAAGATACGAAACAATGATATTCACATCGCAATGACGTCAATGTGACTTCATAAATTTTCTATGTCATATAGAAATACGTAAGTAATCAATTTCTTGTGATATCATAATGGTTTTTAAAAGTTATATGAAGCATGTAGCAATTATTTTGATTACGCTTAATCAGTATTTTAATAAAATGTTTCATAAATGTATTATACTATAATATCTGCTTACTGGTTAAATTATTAATTATTATATGAAAATTTGAAATCGTATGAGTAATAATAGCATTTTAAAAATATTTAATTATGCAGTATGGTTATTTAGCTATATGCATGTACTAATATGAAGTGAAATATCTAGCAACATTGAAAGAAAGTCTGTTGTCGGCAATATGGCTTCATGTAAAACAGTTCCTTAACCTTGGAGAATCCAGTTTCACATCTTTCAGTTTTTCTGGAGGGGTTCGGCCCCGCCCATTGAGAGCTATTCTTTAACCTTATGGTTGGCTCTATCACGGGTTAGGTTAATTAATTTGGTTAAGCCGCCATATCGCACGAGGGATATGGTGGACTGTATCTGGTGGCGGCCACTTTTAGAGCCCATCATAGGCTGGCCAATACCATGATGGGGTCAACTAGATGGTTGAAGGATGGGGTTCAACGGATCAGGCTCGCTCTTCTCCTGAAAAAATGGAGGTATGGAACCGAGATTTGCACTCAGATCCTCCAGGGTGATAAGCCACAGCTTTACCACGCAGCCATCCGGCCAACCTCTATAAAGGCTGGGTCTCACAGGCGTAAAATGCGTCGTAAATACGTCGGCGTATCAACGCTGATGATGTCACTTCCTGTATATTGCTAGACGCTGTGTCGTTACGCCGGAGACGACTTTTCTTTAACTTTATGCGCTGCGCCAAGATTACATTGACCATTTGCCCAATCAGAAGAGAGAGTCGGCCGGATTGGCCGCGTGGAAACGCTTCGGCTTTCCACTCTGGAGGACCTGGGTTTGAATTTCCGGGTCCCACCCCTTGAAAATATTTATCATGAGGTCCGGGCCCGGCCCGTCGATCCCCGTCCTCCACAATCCGGCTGACCTCTGCAGGGGTGAGCAACCTGTGGAAGGGCTTGTTTCGCCCCGCCACATAGTATTCTACTTGAATGGAGTGTGGCGTCATCTGTTGACAAAAAAAATCAGAAGAGAGATTGTTTTATTTCGTAATTCAATATGGCGGGTAGAGTAGATACCATGTGCGCATTCAATAATGAAGCATTTCTGGAAGAAATTAGAAAATATCGATTCCTTTATGATAAAAAATGCCCGATCATGATAATGATCTATCCATGTTGAATCAGCTAACTTCAAATGATGTCCCAGTAATTAGCCAATAGCTAAACGACATCGTTTATTTATGTCGCGTTGTATGCTTTCGGTCTATCTAAACATCAGTACGATCAACATTTCGTGCGCGACGCATTTACGTCAGCGTACTGACGTCGCGTTTTACGCCTGTGAAACCCAGCCTTTACGGATACCAGGCTGCAATAAGCTCTGAAATGGTTATCGACAAACATTTCCCAAATGAGATTCAGCATTTTAATAAAATTTAACTTAATTCCAAAGTACGATACTTCTAAAATTTTTTCAGGAGGGATACAGATCCAATTCGTTGACATCTATCCTTCAGTTAGCAATTAAGAATCCTTATTTCTTTGTTTTACACCACATTTCAACCAGAGGTTACTTCAGCCGAATTGTTTGTGTGGAAACGCTTTGGCTTTATATCCAAGGGACTTGGGTTCGATTCTTGATTCCAGGGCCGTGCCATCCATAAGGCCAAGACATTCGGAATATGAGACATCAACACCTAAAACTGCCGCGAAGTTTTGAAATTTTAAAATTTTGAAATAACTATTGAAAGTTTACGTTGGCATGAGGACGCTCATAAAGTCTGGTCCCACATCTTGGAAATTTTATTCTTGAAATCTCTCTCTAAGTGAACATAACTTGTTTTGATTTTCTATCCTTAATAGAATAGAAACTGTCTGGCATCATCTGTTGGTAATGACACTGGAAAGTTATCAAATAGTATGGTATTCCAGTGTCCATCACGAATCGCCACCACCTGTGCTACGATCGGCCTTCAGAGGAAAGATGGAATTCAACGAATCAGACCAAGAATCCTCTTGAAAATGGTTTGAAGTATGAAACCTGGGAATTGAGCCTGTTCTTCAGGTGGTAAGCTAGCGCTTTACTACATGGCCATTCGGGTTAAGGTTAATTAAGCTGCTATATCACATTTGGGCTATAGTTTAGCTGGCGGAGGCTACTTTTAAAGTCGACCACAGATTGGCCAACCTCTAAGTGGAGAGAACTGGAATAACTGGAAGGAGAGAGTTCAACAGGCTAGGGCTGGACCCCTTCTGAAAAACTGGAGATGTGGACCCAATTAGAACCTGAATCCTCTAAGTCGACCGAATGATCGCATGGTAAAGTTATGCTTACTACCCTGAAGAATCCGGATATCACACCTCCAGTTTTTCAGGAGGGGTCCGGACCCGGCCCGTTGAATCCCATCATGGGTGTTGGCCAATCTGTGATGGGCTCTACAAATGCCGCCACCAGATAAAGTATATCCCTTGTGCGATATGGTGGCTTAACTACACTAACCTAACCGAATCCTCCAAGTGTTGTGCGGATTTTCAAACTATCCCACACAGGGATGTGGCCACTGGAATGTCTCGCCGCTTAGTATTCTTCGGTTGGAAGCGGTTTAAATCATATAGAAAAAAATGTTGATATTCAATAATTCGTTATATGGATGGCCGCATTGTAAAATGCTAAATTACCATTTGAAGGTAAAATCGTGTTCATTTCCTAAATTCCATACTTCAAACCTTTTTTTCCAGAAGAATTCTCCTTTCACTCGTTGAACTTCATCCTTCCTCTGATGGCCAGCTATATAACCAGTGTGAGCTGTCCGGAGCGGCATTTTTTGAGGATTTACGCCGCTTTCTAATTTATAAAATCTAATATTAAGCGGCGAATCATTTCGATACCGACCATAGAGGCTCAGATCACTAATGGTATTTTTTTTGTTAACAAATGACGCCACTTTCCATTCTGGAAGAATACTAAGTGTTGGGGCGAAACAAGCCCTTCCACAGGCTGCCCACCCCTGCGGAGAGGTCAGCTGGATTGTGAAGGACGGGGATCGACGGGCTGGGCCCAGACCCCACGATAAATATTTTCAAGGGGTGGGACCCGAGGCTTGAACCCGAGTCCTCCAGAGTGGAAAGCCGAAGCATTTCCACACGACCAATCCGGCCGACCCACTAATGATATCAGACGTCAGGTGATGGATAAGGTACAATGAGTGGGCCCAAACCTTTCCCGAAAAAAATCTGGGAATAGAAAAATGGAATAGAATCCAAATCCTTTAGGATTGAAGCATAGTACGTTTCCACTGCAGCAATCCGACTGACCCTTAGTGGGCATTGGAAGACTGCACTGGCTGTTTAATAATCTCATATTGGAAAGTGGCTTAAAACAACGAATAAGATATCCAATAATTCTGAAAGTTATGTGGGATCAATAAATTAAATTGAATTAAAGAATAAAATAATTTATATTAAAATTATATGAAACTTTATCAACTTAACTAGCATATTTTTTTAGAAATATGCATTTATTTTTTAAATAAAAAAAAAGATTATTTATTTTATATTAATATTTCTAACTTAATCTAAATTTTTAAAGATAAATTGCTTAGATATTGCATCTTAAAAAAAATTAAATTTTAAATATTCATGTTTTCTTCGTAATATTTCCTTTAAAAGCTATAAGGTAAAGTATTGATAACAATGTAGTTCTATTTTAATATCTGAAGAGTTTATTTTATACTCTACTTGAATTTAATTTACGCGATCAATGACATAAACGTATCCTGTCATGACGCATTATCTGTTGATCTTAATTTTAAATGTATTATTATAAATCGTAATTTTGACGGCTATTATGTCATCAAGTTTATTGAAGGCAAGCAACTGTAAGAATGCATTACAGAGAAACTATCATTCGGCACATAAATTTAATGATCATAGATAATCTTTACAGAATCTTGACACTGATAAAATCGTAAGAATTTTCATGACATTCATAAAAAATATTCGGGATATTATCTAAAAGTATTTTAATGATGCAACAAAAGTTTTATTGGATTTTAAATTTGATACAGAATGAAAAACAGAAAAGCAGGCGATTTAAAAATAACCAATTTTTTATCAATGTAAAATTATTTTCATCAAAAAGTATTTTAATGATGCAACAAAAGTTTTATTGGATTTTAAATTTGATACAGAATGAAGAACAGAAAAGCAGGCGATTTAAAAATAACCTATTTTTTTTATCAATGTAAAATTATTTTCATCGGTTCGTGCAAAGATAAAACTTAGCATAAAAGCTATTTAATTCGAGAAATGAACAAAATAGGCTACATTTTTTAGAACACTACGAAAAATATGAGACGTAACTAGAAAAAGTTATCGAATATGATCATAGATGTAAGATACAGGGTGTTTCAAAAGTCTGGAGTAACTTAAAAAAATAAAAATTCCCGAATTACTAACAGTAGAAAGTTGCAAGTTTCATCTTTGTATTGGATATAAAAGCGGACATATTTTGAGAACATAAAATAATATACGAAAAATATGAGACGTAACTAGAAAAAGTTATCGAATATGATCATAGATGTAAGATACGGGGTGTTTCAAAAGTCTGGAGTAACTTAAAAAATTAAAAACTCGCGAATTACTAACAGTAGAAAGTTGCAAGTTACATCTTTTTATTGGGTATAAAAGCGGACATATTTTGAGAACATAAAATAATACAGTTCTAACTTTTAACAAAAAGAACGATTTATTGTGTATGATATCATAATTACTATGATATAAGGTATGCTCGAGAAAATCGCGGATTAATTTGCCACTTTGCAAAGATCATGCTGTCTCTGTCAGACAAAGCGTTCTTATCAAGCTCATTTACAAAGATGAAAAATCAACTACTGCAGGATCGTGACAATACCGCAGCGCTAAACGCCTAAAAAAACAACAACGATCAAGGACTAAGTCTTTAACTCGATTAATATCTTAGATTAACAATTTGTACCACAAATCCGTCCTTATCCTTAATTCCTGCAGATATACTGCGTGCAGTTGTAATGGATATTATTCCTCGCTTATGTTCTGCGATAGAATGTAGTGGAGGATTCTTTGGTTGGAAGTGGTTGTATATTGAACACCTTTTTGAATAGAATGTTTTTATATATATATAAATATGAATCATAAAATTGTTTTCTAGACTTAAAAATTAGAACTATTTTTTTATATTCTCAAAAAATCTGCTTTTGTATCCAACACAAAGACGATATCCTGTAATTCTAATGTTGATAGTTAGCGCGTTATTAATTTTTAAAGTTATTCTGAACTTTTGAAACATCCTGAATATCTAAAATTTCTTTCAAATATTATATCAACGGACATAGGCGAAAAATATGTTTAGAAATATTATGTATTTTTATATTTTCAATGGCTATAATTGTCGTCTCTAGACTACTTAGTATCCTAAAAATTAATCTTTCACAATAAGAAAAAATGCATAATGTTTCGATGCTCTGCAATTGTTTTTCCCTGTATAGTTTAATGTCATTTCCATTTGATGGGTACAAAGCATTCCAGTGCCAACGACGATTTGCTCATTCTCCTGGTGGGGCCAGCCCTAAAAACATTTGGAGATGTGAGCCCAGGAATTGAATCCGGACCTCCAGATCCGGATTCAGTTCCCGGGCCCACACTTCCAGATCCTCCAGATTGGAAATTTAACACGCTTCCACTGCATCCATTCAGCTGATGTTTTGCAATGCTTAATTTTAGAGATATCTTGTGAATAAAGAAGACAAACTGAATATATGCTACAAACTTTGTGAAAAATGGCATAAAAATTATTTCAATGTCGGAAATCAGTAAGTTTCAGAGAATACGAATATAGTTTCATCAATCTTTCATCTTTCAGAATTTGACTTACTGCGGTTAGAGAACTATTAACTAATCGAACATTTGAAACAATTGCGTTTATCTCGTTAAATTGTTTTTCATTAATTTAATTTGAATGATAAAATCATATTATTCACATTTCAGTTTAGAATTTTTTTGCTTATTATATACTCGTTTGTGAAAAATGTACTATTTCTTATTTACAAATAAATAGTATATACTATATATTGGCCTTCCTATTTCAAATTTCTAAGTAGTCCTTCAGCTAAAATGTTTGCACAAGCCTGTTTTAATTGCTTTTTTTATTAAACAAGCTAAACTTAAAATATAAAGAAAGCGATTTCAAATTGCTGCAATTATAACGACGTTATCTTGAAAGAAAATCGAAAAATAATGTCCTTATTACAACGAATGTATTGTATATTAATGCAGTACATTCAAGGACAATTTTTTTTATTTTTGCATATTTTACGCCCCCTTTCCAATCATGGAGATTACTAAGGGGGCGGGGCCAGTTCCAACCACGGGCTGCACCCACACCCGTGGACGGGGATCACCGGGCCGGGCCCAGCACCCCGAAAAAAATCCGGGACCAGACCCGGGACGCGAACCCGGGTCCTCCAGCGTGGTACGCAAACGCGTTACCACTCGGCCATCCGGCCACCTTTCAAGGATAATTGGAATCATGTAAATAAAATATACAGATTATAATTACAATTTTACCTGAAAAAATAGACAACTCTGACAGTTTGAGATTCAGTCAGAATTACTGTTGAAATTAAAATGCTGAATAAAAAATAGCAAAGATGTTAATTTAATTAATTAAAAGCGAAAAATGTAAATTTATTAATCCAAGAGGAAATACAGTCTCTAGTTGTCTGCCAGATGGCCGCGTGGTAAAGCTATGTTTACCACCTTGGAGGATCCGGGTTCAAATCCGGGTTCCCACAATTTTTCAGTGATGGGTCTGGGCCCGATCTAATCTTTCAACCTTCCGGTTGACCCCCTCACGGTTGTTGGATAATTTAATATCATTCAGTTATTTTTCAGAAATTAATTATTTTCTAGAAATGTTAGTGAAAAATTGAACACAGTATAATACTAAATATATGAAGTATTGTCCACATAATCGGTGAGATTCTCATTCCGCTTGCATTATATATCGATTTCACAAAAATTTTATGTTCAACATGAATAAATGATCATATTCAAGATTGCATACTTAGCAAAATAAATTTCATTTTCAAATTTATCTTACAATATCAAAATTTTAATTTTTAGTAATGTTATTTCAAATATAGATCAATTTATTATCAAAGAGAATTGAGAATAGAGTATTTTTATTGTATTACAAAATTTTTTTATATTACTTTAAGGTTAGGTTAGTTGGGTTAAGCCGCCATATCCTCATGGGATATTCGTTATCCGGCGGGGGCCACTTATAGAGCCCATCACAGGCTGGCCAACATCCATGATGAGGCTAACCGGAGGCTGAAGGATGGGGTTCAACGAGCAGGCCCGGACCCCTCCTGAAAAACTGGAAGTGTGCGATCCGGATTTTGATCTTGGATCCTCCAGCCTACTGTTGCCAGATCTAGTGATTTTTAATGTTTTTTTATGACGAAATATATAATTTAAAATTGCTGATATAGTGATTTAGCGATTTTATAATTGCCTTTATTGAAAAAAATTAAAAATTATTTTTGATATAATAATTTTCTTACTATTACTCCAGTACTTCGTGATTTTCCGTAAACTGGAATTGGAAACATTAGTGATAAGCCGCAGCTTTACCACGTGGCCATCCGGCCGACATATTACTACTTTAAGTTATACCTTTGGTTGCAATTTTTTTATGAAAAAAAATAACAATAATAATAATAATCCGTTACATATTGAAGGGACTAAAGTGAAAACTTTGACAAGAATATAACAATTTATTTGTAAATTTTCTCCTAACTATACGAATGCATATACAGTAGTCAACGTCCAACATGGACGTCCTTGCGTCCAACACCAAAATAAGCGAGATGTCAAAAACATTTACAAGTATTGCCAGGATTGTTTCTTGAGTTTAGCAACTTCTATGGGTCACATTACAATTTTACAAAAATTATCTTACCTCGCGAAAGTTACCTAATAACATAATCCACCGAATGTAAAATAGGGAAACGTTTTTAATCGTGCATCCCTATATCAGAAAAGAAGAATTTATACACACATCCCATGCAATAAGCATGAATTATGATAAGCAAAAAATCGCATATTCATGAAAATTTCTTACGCATCCCATGGAATGCGCCTTTCCCATTTTGAGGATCACTGATTTAGAAAATGCAAAGTATCAATGATACTACTATAATTCTGTAAGTGTAACTAATAATTTTCCTTCATGCGAGTAGCTCATTATGTAGAAAAATTGATCAATAATTTCATCAGCTCGCCAAAATGCATTTAAAATTTTGAACAAACGAGCAATTCTGTAAAGAATTAATTGTCTAATTTCTAAACGTGGCATTAATTTTCGAATGATTAAAAAGATTAAAATGTATGTCTAGAAATCATCTTCAATGTCATAACTTATGCATTGAATGTCATAAAAATCTAATAAATAGTTCTATAATTATTACAGAGAAATCTCAGATGATTGAATATCAATCGTTTTTAAATAGATGAATCTATATGATCAATTAATCATATCTCAGATTCGACTTTAATAACTTGACCATCTTTCTAAATTTTATAAAATCAGAAAAAATAATAGTTCAAAAATTAATAGGGAGAAACCTTTGAAATATGGACGTCCGTCATTTTTAAATGGTTGAAGCTAGAAGGTTAGATGACGTAATATCGAGGTTATCTTTAATGGTAGAATATTAATATAAAATTTCATGAAAATCCTCTAATTAGTTCAAAAGTTATTAGTGGACAACAGATAGAATGATGATTGTTTACTTAATTCCCATTTTAACAATTACTTTCATTTATCAAAAATATTGATAATGTAAACAATTTTCCTCTATGTTGATATTTATTCTTTTAATTTATCGAATGAGACTCCAATTATCTTGCACACAGAAGAAAATTTAGACGTTTTCTTACTCTTTAAATAACGTTTCAAACTTTCTAAAGAAATTCTTATATAAGACGAAAATATGCGTCATTACAGAATAAAAATTTTCTCTCTTTATCAATTTAAATCTGAACAATTAAAAAGTTAAAAGCAAAGCGATCTTAAATTGGTCTAATTATAACGATATTATCTCGAAAGGAAATTCTGAAAGAATTAATGACGTTTGATTATAATGAATTCATTACTTCATTCAAGGACGATCCGACTAATTTACATTAAAATATATAAAATTTTGCCTACAATTTTGTATCTGAAAAAAATAGATTCTAATTAAAAAAAAGGAAAATAAGCAAACAAAATTTTTTCTTTTAATATTTTTATATTTTTCAGTAATTATTATAATTACTATACAGTTTCGAATAAATTAACAATTCGTTTGGACAACTTCAGATGAAGATTTTATTTTAAAGAATGAAAAAAATATATATATAAAAAAACCAATTTAAAACATACATTAGAGCATTTTGGTTAAGATTAAAGTTTTAAAAAAGAAAAAAATTCTGCATTAAATTAGCAGAGAACAAGAAGAGCCGCCAAGGCTACATTTTCTAAGTTTCCTGTTCCCTTCCGGCAACTAGTTAATTTTGTGGACATCTGTCTCATTGAACAAGTTCTCTGGAGGCTATTGTGTTTGGCACACCAGCCCTTTTTAACAAGAAACCATTAATTACTCGATAACAAGAACATCTTTAAATTATAAACAACTAAACGATGCGACTATTTTAGACCTATTCATACTGGTGTGATTATAAAGTCCTTGTTTAACTTTAAACTTTTACACGCAATATAAATGCACTATAAACTATATATATAAAAGCTTAATTATTTGCCATTTTTTACGTGTTAAAGTTGTTAGTTTTGTGTTAATAAATTTTCATTTTCGGTTCCATTAACTGATTGAAAATAGTGATAGCGAGAAGTAAAGATTAACTACGTGTTATGATACACTGAATTTTTTAACGAATTTGAACTGTGCTGCTGTAAAAATATAAAAGTTATGTCTTTCATGTGCCGTATACAGTGTATTTTTATCGTGTGTACATCCGAAGTTATCAAAATTTAAAGTTGCACAGACACTATAAAATATTAAATTCAGTAATTTTTTCCAGATCTTAAAAGAAAATATCATCATAAAATTAATAAAAAAATTCCTTGATTTATCATTGTAAAAAAATATAATATACACGATAAAAATAATTTCTATAAAAATGGGTATTTTGTGTTTTTTAATGAACATAAAATACCCGCTTTTACATAAAATAAACATTTGTCTTTGCTCTTTTTGAGTATATTTAATATTGTGTAAATGGTTTAAAAATATAAAAAAATATCATTAATGTTTAATTTCTATTAAAAAAAATCACAAAAAAATGTGATTTTTAAATGGTTTTTATCGAGCTGGCGAATAAACGAGAGATTAAAATATATTTGAGCATAAACATATTAATAATTCTCAATGTAAGTCATGCAAATTTTTAAATTTATATTCTGATTAGTTCGTCAATTTATATGGATGAAAACGTCCAGAAACGACCTAATAAATGATGATTATTTCTGAATTTGCATCGGTGCTTTGTTATTTCTTGATGCATGTATAGCATTCTAATTTATCCGATTACACGTCTAGAAGTTAGTCAATGGACTTTGCAAACTTGGAAAGACTCATATTTTCCTTTGCTAATGGTAATACAGACCAGCCAATTAGTAAAAACGGGTGGAGGATAATCTGTATTGATTACCTGAATGAACAGTTTTGTTAACTTTTGTAAGAAAGTTTGTGTGCGAGTTTCTTTATTTTTATTATTAAAAGGAGAAAATTTATTTTGACATAATAGGAAGGAGCGCCATTATACAAAACGTGGTATTAAATTTCATATTAAAATAGTTGGAATTATTCCTGTTTTGGAGGAAAGCTAATATCGCCTTCCTGACACGAATCAGATTCATTTGAATAGTTGGCGTTGGATCGATTGAATAATGGATCCGTTAATTAAGGAAACATGCAAACTTCTGTACAGTCCACTCGAAATCTGATCAGACAAGAACATTAACTTGTTTTGAATGATATGGTTTGAAGATAAATATATCATTCTAAAATTAACATTATTTAAACAGTAATTATGATGTTATCACGACAAAATCCAGCACCAGAAATTAGTAAACATGGCACAAACTTTGTTGAACAGAAGTAGAAACTTTATTATGTAATGCAACTCTAGGAACAAATTGCCACATGAATTATTTTTAATCATTGTGAATATTAACAAATAATTATGAATTATAAATAATTTTGTGTAGCTTTATTATTATTTATTTATTAAAAATAATCAACTAATCCACATTTATTTTTAATGTTATGTGAAAATACTTATAGATTCTGAACATTTTTATTGTTGTTAAATTTTAATGAGTTTTTGTCATAATTACCGGTAATTATTTTGTTTGAGAATATTTGATTATATAAATATATTAATGAATAAATAGTAACATATAAACCTATTCAAATTTTAATTAAATACGCTTATCTAAATTTGACATAGTAAAGCGTATTAATCTATCATTTAGATAGTAATTAAATTTTCATGTGGTTAGATTATAGGTTTGATGTTAAGCACGATGTTATGACAACTGATAGAGTTAATTTTATTACTATTTTGGGAAACATTTTCGCATCCAAAACAAAAATCGATTTTATTATTAAACTACAGCGGTATTAATTTAAACATATGATAATTCCAAATAAATCATCGGAGTTACTGTTTGATTTAAACAAATAAAAATCATTTTCGCAAATTAATCAAGATTAACTTTTATCCGGTTCAGTGAAGTATACAAAAAAATAAAAAAAAATTCTAAAAGACTGTGCTTAATTAATTCCTTATGATTTTATTTTTTTTAAGGAATTTCTCTGTTCGATTCAGATGGAAATCATTAAAATTAAAACTTTTTTTCTTCTCTCTTTACTGTAATTGATACGTTTGTCGATTTCTTTTAATTTTCCAGCATATTCTAGAATCTTGTAATCAATTTCTTCATAAAATCAAGAAAAAAAAATAATAAAAAATAATCCATTTCAATAAAAAGTAATCTGTTACGTTCTATAATAAATCGATTTCTCGAATTAATTTAAAAATAACTTTTTTTTTTTATATCTGTAACTGATATTTTATGTTTTTTAATCGATATATTGTAGTATATTTCGTTTTCTTTCGGTTTCCATTCTAGAAAAAAATCCAAGTTGATTCTAGAATTTGTGAGATTTAAAGTTTTGAATGAGATTTTCGCACAACAGATGGCAGTAAAGGCTATGATATCACTACTACTACTACAGCAGCAATACCATTCAGAAAATCCATTAAATTTACGACACTCATCTTTTGATAAAATTCTTTTTTGTATACTTTATTGAACCCTATACTTTTATACATTTCTGTAGTAGTCTGAGGCTTTAAAATGTCCTGGATTTCAAATTTTCTTCATTCAAGTATCTGTCGACATTTTTTGTTTAGCTCCATCGACTCTTTTAATGTGTTAAATAGCGGTCACACAGAGCACCACAGGAGTAATTTACGCCAATTATAATATATAAAACCAGTTTCTAATAATCAATACCTGTCTGTCATGGAATTTAAGGAAAAAAATTTACAAACAAAAGTTATAATTTTCATAAAAATCCATTCAGCTGTTCTTGCGTTATAACCAAATATACGCTCTCATGCATTTCAGATTTATAATATATATAGATATAAATAACAATAGGCTTGTCATACGTCTGTGATTGGCCAGGACTATCCTGGATTTCAGTAGTAGTCTGAGGCTTTAAAATGTCCTGGATTTCAAATTTTCTTCATTCAAGTATCTGTCGACATTTTTTGTTTAGCTCCATCGACTCTTTTAATGTGTTAAATAGCGGTCACACAGAGCACCACAGGCACAAATGTTGCACATGCGCAATAAGATAATCAGATGAGGGGCAAAAGAAACAGCTGACTGGACTAAACATTAGCAATGATTCTCTGAAACCTGGACCCAGTCATGAATGAAAGTGACGATTTTACTTTTAAAGTTGTTTTTTTTAAATGTTATTTTGTACAATTTCCTCTTATTTTAATAAAATAATTTGAGTAAATATAATATGACTTTTCATTTCATTTGATGAACTATCATTAATAATATACATGATGGAATTAAGAAGAAAGGAAAAAAGTCTCCTCTATAAGCTTCCTGGATTACATCTAGAAAATTATGGCAAGCCTAACTAACAAGCACTATTAGCAGGAAACAGTTTTTTATTTACATAAAACATTTTTTGATCTTTCTTATAGATCCTCATTAGTAATGAAGATTGATTGAAAACATTTTATACATAAATAAAAATCTGTTTCCTGCTAATAGTTCTTTAGTTATTTATATGATTTTCTTATTTTTTTATTACAAAAATAAATATGTCAGAAATTATAATATTTAATATATAAAATAATAATATTTACAGTTATTTTTTATAAACAAAAGAAAAAATATTAATCATTCAAAATGGAAGAGAAAATTCTTTGCTACAGTAATTTCCCTGCAAATGTGTTTATTGATACAACTCTAAAATGCTGCAGTGAATACAATATGAAGGAGGAACCAGAAATTGAATTAATGCCGTTATATCTTGCATTATACAGTTTCTATTCATGCAATGTGGTATAGAATATTAATAAGGGAATGAATTCCACAAATGGAAATATCGATAGAAATCAGAACGTAAGCTGATAAATTTTGTAGTTTCTGCATCCTCTATAGATTTGTTTTATCGTCATTTTAGCACATATTGGACAGTTTTCTTATATATTATTCCATTGGCAGATTTCCAGGTACTTGTTCTTTGTCTTTACTGTTATCATTTAATATACCTTCGTCCATCCGCTGTAAACAATACAACGGAGAAAATATATATTTTTTAAATCTTCAAAGCAACAAAGCGTCTTGGTAATGTTTCTGTCAAAGATTTACAGAAACTTTGAGAAACTATTTTGATCGATTGCATTCTTTAGGAGACGATTTATATAAAGTAACCGCAAAAGGAAGATGTGAAAAAAATTCGCTACATCTCTCATCCCATCCGAGAAGTTTTAGTGTCGCCATCTGGTATCGGATTTTGGAAACCGATGTAGTGTTGTGATTCCGTCACCATTGGTAACGTCAGGTGTGGGTTTGTGCAGTCGCAACTGTACGTAGCAGTTATGACTGGCTGACCCCGTGGTCGGACAATACCGAAGTCGGTTGTTTTCTTTCTCTCTAGTGTATCTTTAAACAGAAGAAGTGGCGAAGTTGAAGAGGTGCACGTGTGGTTTGGGCGACAACGCGTGCTCTGTACCAGCACGTGACGTCGCTATGTCGACAACGTGGACGGCGGACACAATATGTTCCAAGTGCCGGCACACCATCCAATTATTGGCTGGACAGCTCTTCTCTCATCTAGGATTATGTTGTCTGGTGTTATGTTACTGCATATTGGGCGCGTTAGTATTTGCCGCTTTGGAGAGCAGCCACGAGAGAGATCAAAGGGGAAAGGTACGGCAATTTCGTGACTCGTGTCTACGTGACTTGTGGGATATCACTGACAGCTCGGACGTTTTGTACGAAAGAAACTGGACTAAAATGGTAGTGGACAGATTGAAAGAATTCGAAAAAGATCTAGTCAAAGCGGTCAAGAAGTCTGGTTTCGATGGCAAAGAAACAGAAGATCCGAATTATTTATGGACGTTTTCCAGTTCGTTGTTGTATTCCGTAACTGTCATATCTACAATAGGTAAGTCAGAATAACTTAAATTCACTTACAATAGATAATTTTATGCTAATATTCGTTTTAAACTAGTCAAATCGATGTGTAATTCTCCAGCGCATCTCTAACCACTCGAGTGTGAGTTCTATAGCTCTTGTCCAATATACAGTTGTTGAATATAATCTATATGACTATTCCTCTTCTAAAGGCGAATATAATGTATATCGGTATGAATAGCCATGAATAGATGAATGGTATGAATATAGAAAATTGCTTCAGGAAGAATACCTTCCTATTGAGATAGCACAGTCTGAATATGCCTTTCATAGACAGAAACCAAGTCGAGAAACGTTAGATTTCGTGTAATTATTAAGTCGAAAAAAATCAATGTCGAGAAAATTGAAGACTTCTAGCTATTTTCTGATTTCTCTTAGGAATTTAATGATTTTTTTGCCCCTTTTAATATTTCAGTAGTGCAGACATATCTCCAATAACAATGATAAACGCACAATATCAGCTATGGACATTAGACTTGTAGTTTTCGTGAGTTTCTCACATAAAAGTTTCCTTCTGATAAATGTAATTTAGGAAGCGATTATTAATGCTAATAAATTTAATGGCCGAAATTATAATTTCGTTCTGTGTTTTTTTTTTTATCGATAAATAATCCATTTAATCAAAATTACTTCCAAAAGTATCTTGCATGACTAAAAATGATTTTTTAATGTTTTTCCTTTTACAAGATATAAAAGATTTATCATGGTCTCGACCGGAAAGCTTATTGGAATCATTTCTCTTAGATTCTTCAATGTTGACGTCTTAAAAAAAGGAAGAAAAGATATATTTTTAAATCTATAAGAATATTTTTTTATTTTCTCCTAGTTAAATTATTACATACATCTAACTGTTCGCTTTAAAGAATTTTCAACGTGAGAAATTTCGCCTTTTGAACATTTAAAAAATTAATTTTGTATTAATAAATATATACATTGAAGTTTAGAAAAAGCTTTCCTGATAAGTTGATACATAAATCGATCTTTTAAAAATAAGAAAATGCCCGAGGAAAAAGTATAACAGCGCAAAACGTGATATTTCTTTTAAAAATTCGCGTAGAGGTATGTTACTTTTGGTTATAAATGTGTATACCTTTTGAAACTCGGAACCGAATAAAGGAAGAGATGCCTTTTCATATAGAGCGAATAAAAAACCATCGAATTTCTTAAAACGATCTCTGGAAGGATGGAATTCCTATAAAGGAAATACGGTGACCGAACTGACGCGATGATGTCCATAGGTCGTGATCCACGGTTCAGGTCACGAAGGAAAAGCGTTTACCTTTGGCATCTACTATAGAAATTCCTTATATCACATGTTTGTCAGGTCAATTTGGCTCCGAATATAACATAAAGCAGCTTACCAATTTTTTTTTTCCTCTAGTGCTTGGAAATCCTTTTAAATTAGATACATCTATAAGTTTTAGTATGTTCTTAAGAATCTTAACGATATTTCTTACTGGTCTCTGGTATAAGTTTTTTTTAAGAGGTTACAAAAAAAAAAGTTACTTCGAAAAGATGAAACTTGCCTTGCATACAGGATTAATTTCTTTTACCGCGATAAGAGATAAAGTAACAAACACTCGGTATTTTTTTTTCTTTATCATATTTCTGAAGATATTTCGAGAGTAATGAGATAATAATTTTCGATAATCCAATTAGAAACTCATAAAAGTGATAGTTTCTTTACGCACCAAGACCCATAGGTTAATAAGGAAAGGCCATTTATTTTCTTGTGTCATAAACGAAAATATTTCCGAGTAAAGTTTCAGCGAGAATTTTAATTAAAAGTCGTAATAAGTTGAAGAGCGAAGAAAACCGAAACTTGGAGAATAAATTGCACTCCAACTCAATATTTCAATATAATTTTCGATAATTAAAAAAATAAGAGAAAGTGAGATTTTAATGAAGTTGTAGAGCGATATATAGATATATATTTTTATATATTGCAGTTACTTAAGAAAAATTCATTAAGTCAGATTTGATTGAATGGTTATGACGTCATTTGCTTTATAGATTTACTGAATATGATTTTCAGCCTTTTTGACAACCTTATTCGAGATGGAAAAAGGTCATTAAGACGTGACAGTTAGTAATAAACTAGTGGGATTGATCATTTTGACATTTCTGCCAAACATATTGGCATCATTTGGACGAACGAACCCTTAATTAGCCAGGATGGAAAAAAAAAGAGGGACAATTTAATGGTCGTACATCATGAAGTAGAAACCATGATGAAAGCTGTGATAAATCGATCTTGTTCATGATCGTTCGGATTTTGATCGTTTACGGTTCTCGATTCTCTTTTTTCTACTTTTAATTTTATCTGATGAAAAGTTAGTTTTAAAGTTTTAAAAGGCGATATCGTTAGATGAATGTAAGGATATATTTTTAATACGAAAAGTATCGGAAAATTACGTCTCTCGCATGTTGAACGTTTTGACACTATTGATTTATTAGCAAAGACGAAGTTTTGTTAATATTACAAGAATTACTTTTCGGAAACATGTTTGGGTTCTTGAAAAGTGATATCCGATAATGGTCTCCAGTCGATTTTACTAAAATAACCCACACCAACATAAAGACATACATCAGATACTGCCGTAAAGATATACTTACTGTAAAGTGCCACACATAACAGTGGTTCGCAGATAGAAAGAACATTGCTACACATAACACATCATTCGACAATTTACATCACATAAAGAAACACTAATCTCGATAGATAAAGATAGATTTATAGTAGATATAGACCTATACCATAACATAAAACGGCTTCTGAGTTTTGAAGTCTAAACGTTTTAATATTTTTGCCGTTTTCATATGTATCTCTTTTCTTTCCTTTTACTTTTATTGGTCTCTGATGTTTGTTTCTTTAAAGAAAAATCTAAAAATCGGATTTCAAGCTCGATTTTCGGATACTTTCACGTGACTGCTATTTTTCAGTATCAGATGAAAATTCTATACCAGAATCAATAATTTAAAACTAAACGTTAGTGTATATACTGTATATATGTATATATATATAAGGTTTTTATTTGTTAGTCATGTCTTTTTGAATTGCTGTCTCTGAAAACAGAATGTTTATAAAGTCTTAAAAACTGAATTTATGTTACCATCACTCACGTTTACTTAAATCGATCTCCGTTTTGGATTCAATTCATTAACACCATTAAATATTTAAGATATCTAAGATCAAAAAATGAAGAAAAGTTTTCTTCATCAATATGTGCAATTTATATAAAAAAAAAAATAAAAATCCACAAATTTTTTATGGAATCTTTGTTAGAAATGATTCTTTTTCTACTTTTTATCAAAGATTCTGTAAAATCTGTCTTGTTATTTGCATATGTATAAGAATAATATTCCATTATTTTAATAACAGTAATATGAGATTTTACGTGGGAAAAAAAACAGAGATTCGAAATATTTTCCATAGTTTTTTTTTTACTTTTTTTTTCCATCCTTCTATGTAAGTTTTCTTTCTAAACTGACAGCACACTTCGATTTCTACAGTATATTGGATAACTGGAATGCCATTCTATAAAATGCAAACATATAACTTTTTCTGTTGTTTTATTCTATAAATACAAAAAAATATACATACCAATTCTTAACATCTGGTTATTATTAATCCAAGAATATGGAAACTGTTAGTTTTTACGCGAATCCATCACGGGATATATTCAAAAATTCGAAGCGAAATTATGACATTTTTATTGTTTGTCGGATATGACCGTATGCAGTGGAATTCGTTTACTATTCCGAATGTGTAAAGATAAAATACTTTTAAGCATTGGCATCCCCCCCTTTAGCAGAAGTTCACAGTACCCAATTTAAAAAGCTTTTAAAGAATAAACGAATGTTATGCGTTTTAGCAATAATTTTATTTCTCTTGTTTCGTGGGATAGATTAATGCTATTTTAGGAAAGGTTTTTCTCAAAACAACATATTTCTCGACGTTTGTTTTTAAACGTATATATTCTCTACGGATGTTTACGGAATAAAATCTTACTTTTTAACTTAAAAAAAAAGAAGTAATCGTTAATCCGCCATTATTTTATTTTATAAATAAAACGAAATGGTTATTTGTTAGCACACAGAGAGAGAAAAAAGAAAAATCGCATTAATGATTCGATCATGGTTATAAACAGGAAAAAATATATATATTTAAAAAAATTCTAAAGAAACCATTCTTGTTTATTAACTAGCAAACATCAAAGATATTTTTTTATACTTATGAATAAAAATAATTATTTATTATGATAAACAAACGTTGATTTTTCTTTAATACAGCCAAACTGTATGTAAAAATTCTTAATTATTTTGGTTATAATTGAAAAAAAAAATTGATATTTTAAATAGATAAAGAAGAAAACGAATAATTTCGACTGTGTTTGTTTTTTATTATTATTTTCGAGAAAATATTCCATTAAGTAATGCATGTGTTTTTGTTGTGCCGTAGCTTTACATGCAAAGATTGCACGTATTTGTCGATGAGACAATTTATTCAGAATTTTTTTTTTTCCTGTCGAAAAATTTGGAATTATGTAAAACTGCCGAATATTTTTATCCATTTTGGAAAGTCTACTGAATAATATCAGTCAAATATACTTAAAAATACTGGCAATGACAGCTATTTTCGAATTAAGTAGGATTCTAAATACATAAATCAACAAAATTAATCAATATTCGTGTCTAACAATTTTTGGAAGAAATAAATCGAATTTTGGCCATATATTTTGTATGTTTTCATATCTCGAAATCGCGTTTTCAGTAAGTACCAGTAGAAATTACTAAAGAAGAAAAATTCCTGGAAAAGTATTCTCCAGAATTTTAAACAAACCAAAAAAAATGTATTCAGTAATTTCTAAAATATTCTGTAAATATTAATAACGATAAAATACACGTATACTTACCTAAAGACCAACTAGGAAAAAAAAAATCTAGAAAACATACTAAACTAGCTCGTTTTCATTAATAAATTCGGTACTGCTCCTCTTACATAAACGTTAAAAGCTTACAATGGAGAAGACTTGAGTTATTGATAGAAAGTTAGCTATACAAACAAACTTTCTTGTTTACGTTCACAAGTAAAGAGATCTGTACACGATGTTTACTCTCAATTCTTTATCCGACTCAAATCCGGTCACAACTTTCACTTTGTTGATATAATTCCCAAGCGAAAGTGAGAATTCTAATATCGAAAATGTCTTGTTTCAATGTTCTGCACTCTATTTATTCTATTTATCACTGGAATGGATGAAATTTATGAAGATAACTATGGAATATTATCTCTGGATGAAATTTTTATTGGTAACTATAAACCAATAAGCAGTGGAATAGGAATGTAATAAGAGAACAGGAAGCAAACAAGGAGAAAATTTCCTTCAAGAACCTATACAGGAATAGAATAACCTAAATATTTTTGATTTACTAGAAAATTTAAAACATTATTTTACTGTTCTGCGAATTTTATTTCATTTTTTATATATATTTATTACGAAATTATACAAGTATAATAAAAGAGAAAGAGCATATTCTTATAATAAATTTTCTATTATAAATAGAAATTTTTATATTTAAATTCCCGAATATTTAGAAATAAATGTATTTTAGAATAGATATTTCTCTAATAAATGCTAATTTCTATTAAATGTTTGCAACTTTACTTTTCCTTTAGCTGTAATTAATTCAAATGAATTGATCAGTTCTTTTATATAAATAATTAAGGGAACTAATCTGTTTATTTAAATCTTATTTCAGTAACTGATCAGCTCAAATGATTATTTCAGAGAATAACAATTTAAATGGATATTTCTCTGATTAATTAATTTGAATGTTTATTTCTGTAAGTGATCAATTTAAATATTTATTTCCATAAGTGATCGGTTTTAAATGTTTATTTCTGTAATTGATCAGTTTAAATACAGATACAGTATTTATTTCCATAAGCGATCAGTTCAAATGTTTATTACTGTAATTGATCAATTTAAATAAAATATAATATTCATTTCTGTAAATGATCAGTTTTCAATGTTAATTTCTATAATTGATCAATTAAATACAGTATAATGTCCATTTCTATAAGTGATCAGTTTAAATGTTTATTTCTATAAATGATCAGTTTATATGTTTCAGAAACTAATCAGTTTATATGTTTGTTTCTATAAGCACTATAATATAGTTATCAATGTTTATTTCTGAAATTGATCAGTTTAAATGTTTTTCCCCATAACTGATCAGTTTACTTACATATATAAGCATATACAGTAGACTGATCAGTTATGGAGAAAAATAAACATTTAATATGATCAATTATGGAAATAAACATTTAAATAGATTATGATATTTATAGAAACAAACAAACTAATTAGTTACTGAAATAAACATTTAAACTGATTATTACAGGAATAAACATATGCAGTAATCAGCTTAAATGTTTATTTCAGTAACTAATCAGTTTATATGTTTGTTTCTGTAAGTACTTTAATGTATTTAAAGTGTTTATTTCCGTAATTCATCAGTTTAAATGTATTTTTCTCCATAACTGATCAGTTTACTGCATATACTCATTTCTGTAAGTATTAAATTTAAATGTTTATCTCAGAAAGTGATCAGTTTGTTCTTAATTTTACTTATTAAGAACTAGTTTTTTTTTCTACTGTAAATAAATAATCAAGTTCTATAAATAAACATTTAAATAAAATAGCAATTTTTTTTTCATTTGTTGATATTGATCTTTTTACATTCAGTTTAATTACTGTATGCAGAAGAAAAGTATAAATTTCAAAAGTTTAACGTCTGTAAATAAATAATCAAGTTCTATAAATAAACATTTAAATAAAATAGCAATTTTTTTTCATTTGTTGATATTGATTTTTTTACATTCAGTATAATTACTGTATGCAGAAGAAAAGTATAAATTTCAAAAGTTTAACATAAAATACCGATTTTTTAAAATTTCCTAGATAATTTATGACAGATCCATTTTCATTCAAAGAGGAGTTTATATCTAAATTTTAAAGTTCTACAGTTTTGAGGTAATTATGATGTAATCCGAATCGATATATATTCTCGCGTAACAAACTGTCTCATTGGAAATATCCTGAGGCATTCTCCTAGGAGGACTTATTTCGGATAGAAGGCATCTGACATCTATTCTGGATAGAATTCGTGAGGATGTAGTTGACAGTGAGAGATTGGAATAGTTATTGATTTTTACAGACGACTGTCAAGAGACAACCCACGATTACAACTGTAAGTAGAGTGAATGGGTTGATTGCTCCCGATAAAAATAAGAGAAAATTTCTCGATAACGCTGTTGACATGGCCAAAGAGAAGAATTGTTAAATTGCCAATTAGTCTTTAATTTGGCATTAATTGCCCCAATTGTTCTAACGTTTTAATGTTTAACTTTAAATGAACGTTCATTATCGAATTAAGTCTTTCGTTTAGAATTAAGTTATTGGAGTGGAAATTGAATGATCGAATATAGTTTAATTCGCGATACAATTGCGTTATTTTCGTGTTATCGTTCATTGTTAACTGTCGATTCGAGTTTTCGCAAGACGTTCGTGTGTTAATATTTGCTAACTACAGCTTAAAATTTAAGGATTTGCCAAACAAATATATATATATAGCGGGATAACCAAAATATGATCGCGTAAACCAAAATACACTCGATGAAAAAATTACGTTAAGTTCACGTCATAAAATAAACATAGGTTCAATATATTTATTTTTAAGAACTACCAGCCCGGAATGATTAAATTTAAAATTTAAAACGATAACTTCTGTATGAAATTTCTCTCGGGAAATATGGGCCTATAAATCTATATAGCGAGTAACGGATTTTTTCTGATTAAAAATTAATTATATATAAAAAACGGTTAAAAATTGTTTAATATAAGATTAAAATGTCAAAATATTTGTTCTTTAAATTAAAAACATGCACATACGTTTAACGTATTGCATTAAAATGTTGCAACAAATCTGTAAATGAGAAGAGACAGATTCCATTAATTTAACAATAAAAGACTCTGGATAATGATGGGGAACCGCAAATGATCGACGAAACGATTTTTTTATTCGTCAATAATAATAATAAAAATAAATTTAATTACATGACACACGATATAATAAAAAAATCAACAGAAAAATGCCATTATATCGAATTTTTAGAGGAATAAAAATAATCAGTAGCAAATGATTGGTAGTTTGTTGCTTATAAAATGCAAAAGATGGTCTGCAATCTTAGTTTCTGTGTATACTTTTCTATCGATTGATTCCGTTGTTATATTTTCCAGAAATTTTAATAAAATGAACGACATCTATTAAAAATGTAGACTTTTAAACGTAATTTTATTCAGTGCGACGATTTTTTTAATGTTTTTTAATGAAGACAAACTAACGACATTCCCCGATTTTAATAATATGATACTAAGCTGTTGTAACTTAATAGATATTAATCATCACAATGAAAAACATCTCTTAAATGATAAAAAAAATTGGAAAATAAAAAAAAAATTAAAACGATTATCTTTCCAAGATATTTTAGCTAGTTAAATCTATATCGTTTTGAGTTACAAAGCACTTTATCGATTTTTCTGTTCCTTTGTATCGTATTAAGTTCAGGTTCTAGTGAATTCTTTCAAGTAGATTTTTATGGTAAACAGGTGTAATAAGCATTATTTATATTTAATGATTATATTATAAAGTATACCATTTATATTCACTCTATTTTCTTCCACGATATATACTCGAATGATTAATTTTTCACCTTAAGAATTTTTACAGCCAACGAAAAGAGCAATTATTTATTTATTACTGAATATTTTTTTACTGATATATTTTAAAAGTAACAAAAGCTTCGCGGTGATAAGAAATTCTGATAGTTAACGAACAATTTTTCATTTTTCTGAAAGAATTTTTAACTGCTATTATGCCGGAATGATACGGTATCGTGTTAAAGAATCACTTTTCATTCGCGATAATAGCATACTAAGGTGACCAACCCACAGGAGAATATAATAATAATAATATTAATAGGCAGGATAGAACGGGATTAGAATCCTGATCTATCTGGTGATAAGTCGATGATATAAAAACATAGTCATTCCAACGGCCTATCAATTGATTACCAATATCAGTCATTGATCCGCCTCAAATAATAAATCGTAGTCGAGATGGGTTGCCTTCCGCTGTCTCGATCGGTTATATGATTTTTCATGTTTTTATTTCTCAAATAGAATTTTTCAGATATGAAAAAAATTTGAAAGATTCGTTCGGAGGTCTGTCACATCCACAAATGAGGCCATCATCAGCCTGAAGGGTCCTTTTTGCATTAAAATTTCTGAGAAAGACTTTCAGTGAAAGAGATAGAGGATATCCTTTGGCATGTGGTTTAATCCTTTGTAGAATGAAAGGTTAAGTGATAAGAGTATAGGAGAGCACGAGGAAAGAGAGAGAGCATACTAATAGAAGTGTGACAGGTCACTAGAGGAAGAGAGAAGGAACAAAGAGTGCCACTAGTGACTTACTACACTTCTAGTACGTATTCTAAGAGGTGATTAAAACTCTTAAGACACATGGTTTAGATAGTAGATGAATTCTGCCCTCTTATAAGAGATTTCGAGAGAGACTCAAGTTTCTGGAATGGCCGCAGTTCCCAGAAATTTAAGTTATGTCTCTGGAATCATTGAACAAATATATTTGAAGACTGGCTATTGCCATATATATTGAATACTTGTTGACTACAACACATTGAATTATAATAGATTGTTGTGATGCTAGTTACAGTTTCAGTGTAAAGTTTTACACCTGGAACTGCTTTTATTATTATTTTTCAATATGCAATACTCATTAGAGAAGTAATTTCTGTAACCAATTTATGCTATTCAATTGAAGTTTCTTATATGATTTAATTTAATCAAAAAAAAAACATCGATCTTCTCAACACGAAGAAGAGGTACAAAGACAAGTTGTGAACATCCTGTAAAACGCTGCTAGCAACATTCGAGAATGCTGTTTTTCGCTTCCAGCACTTTATGTCTGTCGACATCTACACACACACACACACATCAAGTAATCCTTCCTGTTATGATATGTATAACAGCTTTTGAGAATACATAAACTTATTGCACACATTCTCTGAACATTATAAAGCAAGCAATACTGTCATCATGTTTATATAACTACTGTATTACTTTTAATTTTACGCGTTATTGCTACATTACTCTCACTAATAACGTTGTTAATTTTAATCCATTAATTTGAACTGATTCTGTTTTCTCGCAAATATCAGCAAAAATAGAGAGAGAGAATACTAATTCAGAAATCTATATATATATATAACAAACAAAAGTTAATTAGGTAAGAAGTTTAAATCATGTTTTGATCATTAATTACGAATTCGGGAGAGTACATAAACAACATAAGTTAACATCAAATTTATTACCCAATTAAGAAATGCTAGATATCGGGAATCTCTGCGGTGATATTTGAAATTTTAATGAGAGCTAACATCATCAAATTCTCAGAAATAAACTTGATAATACAAATATTTCACCTTAAATGAGCATAACAGTGAAGTGGTTAATTATCGTGACGCCAGCAGTTTTGTAATTATTCAGATATCTTTGTTAATAAGTGCTTTTTTTCCCCTTTACAACGGATGACTTATGTTAAAGGAGGAAAAAAAAATCATGGCGGTTTATAAATTATGTCACGTACTATTTTTGAGTAGTTTGATAGAACTTGTTAAATGGGAAGTAGAAAGCTTAATCCTCATAATGCAATATCACTCCTCTCAAAACCAATAATGTTGCCAACGTACATAAATCATTGGTGGATATCATATCACTTTAGCAAATTTCCTTTCTGTCTGACCCGACTATATTTCACTCCTCTACTTTACACACACATATATCTAATAACTTCTAATGTTTTCTCTTTTTTGGAGTCTTGTTTATAATTCAAAAGCTTAATTTTATTAAAATTATATATATAACTTAAAAAAATATCGGTTGAAAAAGATACACCAAATATATATATATATGTATGACTTGCATTAAAGTTAATAAATCATTAAAATATGAACTCCGTGATGTATCGAAGTTTCTAAAGTGATAAATTTTATTTATTCCCAAGTGAGAAATTGCAGAAGTTATATATATATATTTTCCTTCAGAATATTTTCGTATGTTATTTGTTTGGTGACACGAGTTTCTCTTTTGCACGTAAACCAAAAATTTATTGGTTTGCATTCATTTTCTTCTTCAAGTTACATGCAAAAGTCCGAATTTGCATTTCCAATATAATTCCCTTAGGAAGAATAAAGAAAGGAGAGAGACAGAAAGAGAGAGAAAGGGAAAAAAATCGCGAAATATATAAACAGATTTAGACTTATTGAACTACTTATCTCTCTATTTTTTTAGTGTGTTTTTCCTTAAAAAGAAAATTTAAAAATTTGAATTATATTTTTGTTAACGCATTTTGTGACAAGAAAACATTTCTATAATAACGTGCGCTGCAGTTTAAAATTAATGAAACAAAATATAGAATCTCGTTTATGAACGATATCCTATTAATCCGACATCCAATTATCCGGATACTCTGCGTTAAACACGTGAAGAAGATAAGCGACAACGCAGAAAGTTGTACGATTTCTTCGTTATTATCGGAAATAATGCAAACTAGTATCGACACGTAAGCATTCCAAATAAATAAATAAATATTCTACATCTAAAAATTGAAAAAAAAAACCAAATATTTGGTATAATTATTTGTCTTATTAATAAGGATCGAATGTAAAGAACGGTATTCGGTTCTCATTAAATTGAAGATTTTTTCGAGTTTTGTATAAAGAAAACAAATATTTGTTTAAAAAAGATCTACAATAACATCTCAAATAATATTTATATCTCTTAAAAGTGGTATTGATGTTAGAACTCTTAAAATTGGATTTTTTTTTTCAGGGAAAAGAATAGTTTGTATAGGAATTCTTATAAAAATATAACAGAACAATTTTCAACAAAAAAACATTTTTTTCTCGTTCTTTACTGATACAAATCCATAATATCGTTTTCATAATAATAATAAAATTTTCCTTTTTTTATCGATTCAAAAATTTGTTTCTTCAGTTTTTCCTTTTCCTTTTCTTTTAAGGCATTTGATAAAATTATAATGACAAGCGTTACTACAAAAATAAAATAAAATAAAATTTATAAATCGTTTTATGACATTTCTGCGATTGAAAAGTTAAAATGCGACATTAAAAAATTGAAAAAAATTTTTTTTTTTTTTTTATTATTAGTTGTTATCTAAAGTGAAACGTTTTCGATAACGAAATGACAGGATATAACTATAGATTGGAAATGTTAAACAACCGACAAAAATTGACGTGTTTCTAACTGGAAACCTATCGCTCTTAAACGTAGATCCTTATGCTAGATTTTCTTTTTGATCACATAAAAAAAATATGTACATTTTTACATTTCCAAATTTATATTGCTAAATATTCTTAGATGGTGAAGTTTCATATTCTAATTAATAAAAAAAAAAAAAAAATTGGCTACTTCTTGAGTTAATGGTGATTCAAAGCTTCATCTTGAGTTAACGGTAATTCAAAGCTTCATCTTGAATTAATGGTGATTTAAAGCTTCGTCTTGAGTTAATGGAGATTCAATGTTTCATCTTGAGTTAGTGATGATTAAAAGCTTCATCTTGAGTTAATGGTGATTCAAAGTTTCATCTTGTATTAATGGTGATTTAAAGCTTCATCTTGAATTAATGCTGATTCAAAATTTAAATAATTTCTATCTTTTAATGGTGATTCAAAATTTATATAAAATAAATATTTAATCACCATTAATTCAAGATGAAGATAAAGTTTTTGATCATTATTATATATATCTGTTTTCAGCCTCTAAATTATTCTTCTCAAATTACTCCTGTTCCTGTCATTTTCTAGAATTTTATGCTATTATTATTTTTTCGTTTTATTCATTAATAAAACAAAATATGCGGGTTGTTTACGTCTAGATCCATTATATCAGATGATTACTTAAACTTATAAAAATTCTTTTATTATCTTAATAAATATTATATATATTATTAA